>PVKZ01004786.1:0-69773 GCA_004027375.1 Macroglossus sobrinus
TGAGGGGTGGGAAACACCTCTGCCAGGCTCGCCCTTTATGCCTACAATCACACGACCATGCTCCTCCTTTTGCTCCAGCACATTGGGTTTTCTGACAGTTAAATTCTCTTAGAAATGTGCTAGGACCAGTTTCAACTCACAGGGCATCCAACGTGCTGTGTCATTCGTTACAACTTGACTCTCAACGTCATACATAACCACAAGAAGCTTACCCAACTCCTCTTGGTATGGAGAATAAAATTTGAATAGTTATAAATCCTTAATCATTTATGAACTGCCTTTGCTTCAGGTGCAGTCAGAGTTAAAGATAAGCTTTAAGGCACAAGAAAACAGGACCTGTGCTGGGGGAGGTGCTGGCATCTACCTTGTCAGTGGCCCTGTCTGGGCTCCATGGCATTTCTCCTCTTAGTTTTCTGGCATGCTCCAGGCTACTTTTTTGCAGTGTTGAGCAGTACAAGTCCATTGACCTCACTAGTTTTCCTGTAAAGACAAGTGGCCCCCACAAACAATGTCCTCCCCCACCAACCACTATGCAAACTGACATTTGCACTGAGGATGACCCAGTTCCACACCAATGTTCATTCCCTATGGAAGATAGAGACATTGGTTATACCATTTCCTAAATTTTAGACCCAGAGCCAGCTTACAGGGGCATATGTATGTGTTTGTGTGTATGGGTGGGTGTGTTATGTGTATTTCTTTTGAAGCTTAGGTTGTTAACCTTCATTTTATAACCCGTTCTCACCGTTGGTCCCTTTGAGCTCATCTATGGATTGATTGATTTTCCCTTTTCCATTCTTCATTTTCATTACTAAAGGCAACAACTGGGTTCACATAGATCTTTGACTTTGCACATATCCTTATGAAATGATTAATTTTGTGTGTATATATTTTTAAGTTTCGTAAATTAAACAGGGCATAGAACTCACTTTATTCCTTTCTTTTTATGCTAAGAACACTGTTTTGGGGGTTGATTTATGGTGCTGGGTATATATTTATTTTGTTGCTTGTAACTGCTTCAGAGTATCCAGAAGGCATATTGCTCATTTATTCATTGCCCCCATGGACAATGAACACCCAATTTGTCTCCATATCCTTTTTTGTATCCACAGTTTTTCTAGAATATATACCCATTTTGTTTTCTAGAAGAACTACATGCATCAAGAGTCCTCTAGAAGTGCACAGATATTTCCATTTCCTCATGTCTCTGAAAACAAATAGAATCATCTAACTTTCTAAACTTTTTGCCAGTCTTATTGGTGTAAAATGATATCTAGTAGTTTTGGTTTGCAGATCTCTGATTATTGATGAGTTTGAGCGTCCCTTCATATTCCTTTTGGTTTCCCTTTCTGTGAACTGGCTAAGTATATCCTTTGACCATTTTCTTATTGGTCTTCCTGCCCATTTTCTTATTGATGTATAGGGATTTATTCTTTATTCTAGATATTAGTCCTTGTCAGTTTTAGATTTTGCAAGTATATCCTTTCAACTTGTCTGTTCTTTTGACCATGAGGTCCTTTAATAAATGGAAATATTTAAATTTTGATATGATCAAATTAGTGAATCCCCCCCTCAACTCCCACCAATGGTTGATATTTAAATTTCTTCCTCAGGTGGTATACATTTTAGGTTGTTTTAAGAACCCTGTGTTTGAATTCTATTAAGAAGTTTTAAAGAGCTTTGCTTTCCTCCCAGTTTTGTCCTTTTATAGTCATTAGATGATTCAACAATGAAGGGACAGTAGATACAAATTACAGAGTTGGATGTGATTTTACAGGTGTGCTCAAGGCATATTGATTTTTTATCTATTACAAAGTCATGTAGAGGATCAAATTATTTTAATACAATTTTCCTACCATCTTCGATCTCTCCTGGGCCATTTCTGCCTTAGATACTTGCCCCTTCTGGCTCCTTGTCTTTATCAAGCTCATAGAATCTTCCCACTGCCAGGGTATCACCTTTCTGCTCCAGACTGTGGTCCATGCACATCACAGGTCTATCCTCTCCTAGACCTGATGGGAGCTCAGAGATGTGCAGGCATTTCTTTTTATACTTAAAGACCCTTTGGAGGTGCCCTGTATTAGCATCCAGCAACAACCTTAATCTGATATGCTCATCTATACTTTGATACACAATTTAATTTGAAGAGCAATCCATTTATTTTTAAGTGCAATCCTCTTAGATACCTTGATGGTGTGATTTTTCATTGAATGAGCCAAACCTATACAAATCTCAGAGCAGGCAGCTCCAGTCAGGGAACTCCTAGACTCAGAGAAAAATAACTGTGAAAGTACTTTGAGGGAACTCCAGTGGTTTCCATCTTGAGGTGGTGTCCCCCTTCCTGTTCTGAGGAGCATTTGGAAATAATTGGGGGTGGTGGTGGCATTTTTGGTCATCACAATGACTGAGTATGCCACTAGCACTTAGCACCTGAAGGGTAGTGGTGCTAAATGTCCTACCATGCCTTGAGGATTTGAAACAATAAAGAATTGTTTAGTCCCAGTAGTGACCTATTAAGAAGCAAGTAGTGGGGATAGTGCCCCATTAAGGAACAATGATTTAAATCACTTTATTGTATAGGTGATGAAGATAAGACCCAGAGAGACCAGCAAGTGCCCAAGCTCACACAGCTAGGTCTGAACTAGAATATAAGCTTCTAGACACTCAGGCTATGGTCTCCCATGCATACAAATACATTCTATTGGGTGAGCTTATTCCCAGTTGTTTTGGATGGCAGAGCTATTCCACGTGCACCCTGTTCTTGTTTTTAATCTCTCTCTTGCTCTCTCTCTTTTTTACTGCTTACAGCTGAGCTCGGTGATTACGATCCTGATGAGCATCCTGAGAATTACATCAATGAGTTTGAGATTTTCCCCAAGCAATCACAGAAGCTGGAAAGAAAAATAGCAGAAATCCATAAAAATGAACTCAGGTAACAGGGGTAGACATTTGTAAGGGGTAGAGGTGCCAGTCTATTCTTACTGCAGAAAATGTGGAAACCATGTTGTGAAGTCAGGATATTTGTACTGTATGGGCAAACTGTTTCACATGGCAGAGCAGTATTTCTGGGCACTGCCAAAGTCCTCTGTTAATAACAATCTCAAGTGTGGGATCCCTTGGATGGCTGTTTATGAACCATCAGCAGTTATTAGAGCCATATATTTTCTTGTGAGTTTTAACCATCTTTTGAGTTTCTGAAAGGAAAGTCTAGGGTAAGTAATTCTTCTTATTTTGAAGTTTGCATTGCCTCTTTCCCTCCTGTGGCTGTCACTGGAAGCTTCGATTCCAAGTAGAATAGATTCTCTCGACAAGGTTTCTTTTGCTGAGCTGTTTTCAGAGTGACAGATTTAGTGCCTGCTCCTCCTTTCCTTGTCTGTGATGCTCCAGGATGATTGCTGACTATAGAGTAGTAGTGTTAGGAGTAGCAAAATCACATGTAGCTTTCAGTGTCCCTGACACCATTCTAATTACTCATTTAATCTTCATAACAACCTAGGAGATAGATGCCATGGTTATTCCCATTTTACAGATGAGGGAGCTTAGGTGCAGAGAGATTAAGCATCCTGCTCAAGAGCACCCAGCTAGCAAGTGGTAGGCGCAGGATTTGGATCCAGGCAGCCTGGCTCCAGAGTCTTCGCTCTTAAGCATTGTGTGACCCTTCCACTCTGCATAGGCAACCAAGAATGAAATGAAGCATGCTTAGGAATCACTGGCAATTTGAAATTCAGGTAACTTAGGTCTTCTAGTCTGTAACTGGAATTTAGATCTGTGCAAACCACAGAAAAATTTGTTTTGATAATGGCAAGCATGGGCTGTGCTGTGAAAGACATTGCTGAAGAACTGCAAGAGCTGAGATGCTTCTATCTTCTGGGCCTCTGGTAATTACAAAGAAATTAGTGTCACTGGATTATGGCTTCTAACAAATTTCTGTCCCCTTGTGAGGGAGTGCCAGAGCTTCCTACTTTATACAGGCACTCCCCCTCCTGGTGAGTCTGAGAAGAGTACACATGTGGGTATTGACGGTGCAGCATATTTCGGCTGGGAAAACATGACCTTTGCTCTTAGGGATAAAAATGGTTAGATGTCAGAAAAGTATATTAGTTGCAGAAAGCAACATACTACCTCTATGGGAAATTTTAGAGTATTGTCTCTTGATGGAAAACTTTGCTGAAAACATGACACTTTGACTATTCTTTTTACATTTTTGGGGACAGCATGCTGGAGGTTAAAGTTCCAATATTCATTCGAGGGGTATGAGGACCAGCAGTGTCTGGGAAGCACAGGGTGAGACCTTTTGGACAGAGAAGTCACATCCACTGTGCATAGTAGGCGATAGGAATTGAAATCCATGACCAGATTTTGCAGGGCATCAAATGCTTGGAACATATGGTAATAGTAAACATTTATTGAGCACTTACCAGATGCCAAAACACTGTGTTAAGAGCCTTATATGCATTACCCTGTCAGCCCTCCCAAATTCTACAAGGTAGGTGCTACTGTCGTTTCCAGACTGAAGAAGAAAGCATAACCAGGAGTGGCTAAAGGACTTGCTTTGTTAGTAGGGGAGTCAGGACTTGAACCTTGCTCTTATCTGAAACTTAACACCCATGCTCTGACTGTTCTCGTTGATGTAAGTCTTGTTGATGTTCCACAGCTATCACTATGGCAGTGGTGTCAGAAGATGAACACTCTGTAGTCTCTACCAGTTAGTTACAGAGGCTGTCCAGACAGGAAATGCCACAAACCTGAAAAAGACTAGGAGTAGAGAACATTGAAAGAAGTCTCAAGAGACATTGCAACAAGGCAGTGACCCATGACTTCATGACTAAATGAATGAAGCAAAGAAGATTCCAGATTGTTTTTTTTTTTATAGCCAGAAAGCTGTAGATTGGCTCTTGTGCCAGTACCTGAATTTGTCGATAACCTTGTAAGTGGTTATCACGCACCTAGGGAACAGAGGGGATCATCAATCAGCCACGGTTTATAGATCTCGGAAGTAAATGTGTCACTACACATTTGTAACACCCAGAAAGCCCCTGTAAAGAAGTCAAACTTGTATGTCCAAAAGATAAAACAGCCAGAAATCATGTGTCATTGTGAGGAGAGATGCAGAGGCTACTTTTGTATGTATTTTTGATCATTCTCCTCAAGTAGTTGTGCATTTCCTCTTGCACTGATGCAGCAGAGAGAGATTTTAGGTATTGATAGGCATTGAGAAGAACAAAATGAGCTGATCATGTGGAGGGGAGGGGCTTTCTAGAACTGTTTGGAAACATGCTGCAGAGACTGAGGTTACTCTGGGGGCTCAGCGAGCACATCTCACACAGGTTGTGAAAATGTCAATCTCCTTGTGTGGGAACTGGACCTTTGGTTGGATCACCCTGCTTACCTGACAGTGTCAGGAAAGAATTGTAAGTGGAAGAGATTGTTATGAGGCTGCATCAAGGTATTGATTGCCCTCTTATTCTCCAAGGCTGTCACAGCACCGTGATAGCAAAGGGTTGATGTATGATCATTGATCAATTGTTAATGGAAACTTCCTGAGAGGATTCCAGTTGGTCTTTGTTGGGGTGTGAGGGGCGCCCAAATAGCCTCCTGTTTCCTATCTGGTTTCTGAACCACCTGAGAAAGAAAACAAAAGAGATGGTCATAAAGGCATTTAAATGAGCAGAAATAATGATGACGATTTACAGTGGGATAAACTTTTTTACCTTTGGGATTTTACAACCTTCTCTGGCCTCTTTACTTGATTAGAATCATTCTTCTGTGCTTTCTGAGGAAGGAATGGAAGCTTAAATTCTTGGGAGAAAGAATTTAGTAGAACTAAGATGGCTTGATGAATAAGAGAATTCTTTAGGGGAAGGGAGAGAGGGGAGAGGAGGGGAGGGGGAGAGTGGAACTTTGAGTTGCTTAAAAATAGAAGCTCAGAGAGGTCTTTGCACATAGGTCATGAAAATGTCGATCTCGTGTGGGAATTGGATGTAATTGGAAGATCAAGATTTTAGTAAGAGTTTTCATGAACTAAGTGTTTAGACTTTTTAATTTGTGAGTGAAGATTGAAATTCATGGCTGAGTCTATTTTGCTTCCTTTAATGTGCAACATCTTTCTTTGAACAGGAGGATAGGGTAGGAAGAAGTAACAGTTTTGCAAATACAGTAACATCATCATTAATTGATCATCACGATATCAGTCAAGAAAAGTTAGATTTTTCTGAGAAAACAACCCTCAAAGATCAATGGCTTAGAACAAGGAAGGCTTATTTCTTACTTTGCTATGTGTCCACCAGAGGTCAGCTGGAGGACTCTGCTCATCGCTAACTCTCAGGGCAGTCCCAGGCACGAATTTCCCAGTTGTTGAGCCAAAGGGAAAAGAAAGATCTGGAAGGTCTTGCTTCAGCTTAGAAGTGATACACGTCACTTCTGCTTAATCACTTTTGCCATAACTAGCCACATGGTCTTGCCCAAGAACAAGGTACTGCAATTCTATGAGGTTTCCAAAAGGTGCAAGCTAGAAACAGCTAGAAATAGCACTTAAAAACCTTCACAATATTATTAACTTATAGTTTTTTTTAAAAAAATAGACTTTATTTTTTATAGCAGTTTTAGATTCATAGCAAAAGTGAGTAGAAGGCACAGAGATTTCTCTTGTACCCTCTGTGTAGCCTCCCCCATTGTCAACGTTTCTTACCAGAGTGGTACATTTGTTACAACTGATGAACCTACATTGACATATCATCATCACCATCCACAGTTTATAGTTTACTTCAGGGTCCACTCTTGGTGGTGTATATTCTATGGTTTTAGATAATGACATACACCCATCAATATAGCATAATATAGAATGCTTCCACTACCCTAAAAATCTTCTGTGTTCATCCTTCCCTTCTGGAAACCACTTATCTTTTTATTGTCTCCATAGTTTTGTCTTTTCCAGAATGTTATATAGTTGGCTCCAGATAGTATGTAATCTTTTCAGATTGGCTTCTTTCATTTAGTGATATGCATTTAAGGTTTCTCCATGTCTCTTCATTGATAGCTCATTTTATGGTTTGGACATACCACAGTTGATTTATTCATTCATCTACTGAAGGACATCTTGGTTGCTTCCAAGTTTTGGCAATTATGAATGAAGCTGCTATTGACATCCATATGTGTGTGGATATAAATTTTTAACTCCTATTGGTGAATACCAAAGAGAACAATTGCTGGATTTCATCTTGTAAGAAACTACTGAACTGTCTTCTAAAGTGGATGTACCATTGTGCATTCTTACTAGCAATGAATGAGAGTTCCCATAGCTTCACATCTTTGTCATCATTTGGTGTTTTCAGTGTTCTGCATTTTGGCCATTCTAATAGGTGTCTAGCTAATAGTTTAGAAAGATTTTATAGAGGCACATTTGGGCCTCTCAGTATCCTGTGAATTAGAGGACGTGGAGGTGTCTGATTCACATTATTGGATAGATGTCAGTGCTAAAACCCACTGAGGGTGAATGCTTTTAGATCATGAGTAGTTAATAAGTTTTTTTTTTTTAATTTTTTTTTTTTTTTTTTTTGGTGTGTGTGTGTAGGGGAGTGCTTTCTGGGCTGTATGATCTCTATTACAGCTACTCAGTTCTGTTTTTTGTAGAGCAAAAGAAGACACAGATAATACGTAAATGAGTGAGGTATTATTCAATAAAACTTTGTTGACAGAACAGATGGTGAGCGAGATTTTACCCATGGTTCTAGCTTGCTGACTTCTGCCCTAACAATGTGGCAGAACAGGTCTAGAATCAGTTTCTGCTTCATTATTGTACCTCTATAAATAATTTGAAGACAACAAGAGCCATATTTGTTTTTAAAACTATGTACAAAAAAGAATCTCATGCAATTTACAGATTTCATTTGGTATAGCAGAGAAGAGATCCTAGCACTAGGACTGCTTTAGAAATAGGTCATTCTTCCTTCTCGAGCCCCCTGGTGGCTGGAGTAAGCCATTGCCACAATCCCTGGAGACATGACAGTTTCTGTTATTTTTGACACTTCTTGGTTTCTGGTTTCCACAGCTTTGATCATGGCCATTTGGGTTAAGATGGAGTACCCATTTCATTAGTCCTCAGGGTGTTCAGAGGAGTTGACGTTCAAAAATGAGATTGATTTCACCATTAGAAACCGTGATATGTTTTTCTGAAGGTTTTCCAAGAGTTTCTGCTCACCTAGTCCTCTCATCACCAGTTCCTCAATTTCTTATTAGAAGGCAAAGATATTTGAATTAGCTTCAGTCACAGATCATCATCTTTTAAATATTCAAAAAGCTCAATTGGTGGTAAAGTGGTTTTGATGAAGTACAGTAGTCCTCCCTTATCTGTGGTTTTGCTTTCCGCAGTTACCTGTGGTCAACTGTGGTCCAGAAATAAATTCCAGAAATTCCAGAAATAAACAGTTCATAATTTTTAAGTTGCGAGCTTTTCCAAGTAGCATGATGAAATCTTGCACCATCCTGCTCCATCCCCTGGGATGTAAATCATCCCTTTATCCCATGTATCATCTTACATCATCACAAGAAGAAGGGTGAGTACAGTTCAACAAGATATTTTGAGAAACCAGATTCACATAATTTTTATTACAGTATATTATAATTAGTCTATTTTATTAGTTATTGTTAATCTCTTACAGTGCATAATTTATAAATTAAACTTATCATATGTATGTATAAATAGGAAAAACAGTATGTATGGGATTCGGTACTGGGCAGAGTGTCAGGCATCTATTGGGGGTCTTAGAATGAATCTCCCACAGATAAGAGGAGACTACTGTATATTTCTTGCTCTTAAAGAGAAGAAAAATCACCCAGTTAGACACCACCATAATGATCTAATACAGTGAGTTTTCTGCTGGAAGCAATAATGACACTGAGTGTATTTTAAACAGCCATTATTTCTTTTTATTTCTCAAAACTCACATTCTCTGTAAATCATATGCTGTGGCTTCCAGGCAAGGATTTATGGTTTCAAAAATGTCTAGCTTTCCAGAAGTAAGTGCCCTGCTATGATAAATACCCTCTACCTATGCTTCAGATGGATAGCTCACAAGGGCCTCTTTAGGAAATGTTTTTGTGCAGTTTTGAGAAGAGCGATTATTTTGTAAAAGGAAGAGGGAAAAGTCAGGTTAGTTTATAGCTCTAATTTTTCTTAAACTGTGCTATCCCTCTGTCATCTCTAGTCTCCCTTCTCGTATCTTTTCCTCTCCCTATAAGTCTCTCATTCCAAAACTCGAGACTCTCTCTCCCTGATAGTTTATAAAACCCATTTCCATTCTGTTTTACTTGGTATAATGCCCTTATTAGGAAGGAGAAGACAGACTAATTTGGCATCAAACGCTCCTCCTGTAAAAACTCAATCTTTGCATTATGTGGCCTAGAGTCAGGGACATTTCTAGGAGGATTTGGCCAGGGGCAAATGATGTGTACACTTAAGCCATCGATATTTTTTATACACATGAAATTTGGTTAAAGTGACTTGAAGAGAGAAAATGATGTCACTTCAAGTACAACATGGTTATGAAGAAAGAGAGAGGAAGAAGTATCACAAGCTGGAATCAGCTATTTCTAAATACATCTTTAATCATCCCTTAAATGTGATTCTAAATTATGCGTAGACTTTTTGAACTTTGGTGAGACTAAAACAGTGTATTTATCCATCTGCACACCCATCCATGATTCATCCAGACATCCATGCATCTATCTTTCTGTCCATCTATCTATCCATCTTTCTACATACCCATCCAAGATTCATCCTTACACCCATGCATCTGTTAATCTGTCCATTCATCCATACTCTCATCCATGATTCATCTATATATCCATTTATCCATTTCTCCTTTCGTGCAACAAATATATTTTGAAGAATAACTGTATGTTAGGAATTGCAGGTGTGTTGGACACTCTGGCCCAGTGACCTTCAACTGCTTCACCACCAAGCTGGGATTCCCTTCATCATCTATACTCCCCCATGACCTCATAATTTGAAAGGTTTTATCTAAAAAATAGTATGAAGCAACAATTAATTTGCTTTCTAATTTTATTAGTCAAACATAGCTACAACTACCATCCAGAGCCTTTGAATATCAAGAGGTAACTAGACAAAAACAAAGAAACTTAACACCCAATTATTAAACTTAAGGGACTTTTGGAGTTCAAAGCAGGAGTTATAAAATGATAGTCCTTGAACTACACTCTGACCCAGATGGATGTTCTTTGGGCCAGACAATAATTTTCAAAAATGAAACCTTAAGTTCCAGGTTTACTTACAATTAATTGGAAGATATGGTAAAACTAGGTCCTGACCTCTACATGGTGGCACTCAGTTAGAGCTAAGCAGCAATGCCCTTCAAAAGAATTGTTTGCTTCTTGAATCACCATTGTCCCTGCTCAGCCAATTCACCTTTTGCCTTCACTGGTATTGAATTTGCCACCATCTTCTTTTACCAATAAGGGAAGAGAGATCTGAGAGATTAACTTTCCAAGGCTACAGGATTATGAAGTAATAGACCTTGAGCTGAAACCGGAGTTTCCTTGTACAGTGCTCTGATATCTTCTAAGTTGCTGCTTTCCTGAGTCTTGTCCTTGTCTGGCCCCAGGGCATCCCACTGTCTGCTTCATAGCTTGGCAGTTATCCAGATTTGTGGTACTCTAATACTCTGCATAGAGATGGTGCCTAATGGTCCCCAAGGAGTTTGTAAGAGATAATGTTCCTCTCTAAGTAAAGAATTAGAAATGATAGACTGGGGACTCTCACTTCTGTTAGGATGTGGAAAAGCATGAGACATTGATTTCCCCCTAACACTGAGATAATGTTAACAGCTGTATAAACTACAAAATTGTATTTCTGAAACCTATCTGAGAGCTGAGGATATAAAGAAACCTAAATGTACTAAATTCAGACTGGCCTTCCTAGAAAAGTGGTGACCTGCAGTTGCTCACCTTTGGAGATGTGGTGGGAGGAGGAGGAATATTCCATAGGTGGGGCATAAGGGGAGCTAGCCCAATCTTTAACAAGCTTTTTAGTGGCCGTAAGTGGGCTGACTTGATTGATTGGGACCTCAAATACTCCAGATACAGAGTGAGTGAGTTGCACTTTCCCACTACTTTTGGGCCTCAGGCCTTGACTGAGTGAAGGGCAGGATGCCAAAGTTGGACAGGGTGGGAGAGCTAAGTGAAATTGCTCTGAGGCACTCTAGACCTTCAGCCAGGGCTGGGCAGCTCTTGCCAAAGGTGGGGAAGGGACTGAAGAAAACAAATCTTCTGAAGTGCAGAGAGCCAGAGGTGAGGCTGAAGAGCAAAGGAGATGCCCTGCAGCTGAAAAAGTCGACACGTGGGAAAGCTTAGAGAGCTCTCCAGAGTCTCCTGGCTGCTAAGATCCTAAACCCTGCCGGAGGGCAAGTCCAAAGAGCACTCTCACATTTGCAGCCAACGGTGAGCAGAATCTAACTAAAGTTGCAACCAAATTGCAGCAAAAACTACCCTCACTCAAGCTGAGAATGTGACTTTGTAGGAGAAGACCATTATATTGGTCTTCTACCCATGAGTTTAATTCTGGAGCTCATAGACACAAATAGATCATGGGGAGCCAGACTCACCCCTCTCCTAGCCATCTGTGCTCCAAGCAGTCCAGGTCACTGATGGCAAGATCAACACCTCATTCTACAATTAATGTCCACTAATAACTTATATTCATTCTTGGAATACTGTACGTTTTTGTTCTAAATGTAATGGTATGTAATCTGCTAGAGGCAGATTCATGAGAGAGAGTGCTACTCTTTGACAAAATGTATTCGAGATGAGCAGAAAGGAGATATATAGTTAAATACCTAATTACTTGACTTCACCTGATTTGTTACAAAAGCATATCTTTAGAGAATTGCTAGCTCTTAAAAAAGAATTCAACTAATCACTGTTTTTTTTTTTAACGTCAGAATGTCTCATTAGAGACACTATTAACCTTAGCAGAACAGTTCCTGATACATGATTTAAAGGCTAGAAAATCATTATTTTCCATTACCCAATAGAGTTTTTGCCAGAAACAAATGTCCAGTGGGAGACTCAAGTGAATGAAAAAAAAAAAAAAGCATTTCTATTTGATTGATCTTAGTGTCTTCCTGAAAACTGATCGTAAAAATGGTTTTTTCAGTGAGTGAGTATGATGCGGGAGTTCTAGTGCTGTTGGGGCTCTTCCTTTTCATCACTGGTTTTGAACCCTTTTCCTTCTCTGAACATTTGCAGTTAGCCTCTCTCTGTGTATGACTTTTTAGATTGTTTTCAATGCCTCACCATTGGAGATCTGCAGTCAAACCCAAAGCAAACAATTCCAATTTGGGTACTTTTATTTTGAAGAGGGGCCTTCGCTTTGATGTAAATATCTTGATGTGCTTCTTGATATTTCCCCCAGTGTCACTTTTCTGATGTCAGCCACATATAGGACTAGCAAGGGAACAAATGCTACTCTGAGTGAAGAGAGAATATACTATGCCAGGCTCTAGTCTAATGGCTGTATATCTGTTACCTGCTTACTCCTTACACTAAATCTTGGAGGTACATATTGTTTTTATCTTTATTTAAAGGAATCAAAGAGACAGCTTTACTTGTTCTCTATGCCTATGTTCAGTTCCTAGATCAGGGTTCAGTAAACTATTTCTGTACTAGGCTATATAGTAAACATTTTAGGTTTTGCAGGAATTACAGTCTCTCGTGCTGCTACTCAGTTTTGCCATTGTAGCATGACAGCATCTGCAGACAGTATGCATACAAATGGGTGTGGCTGTGTGCCAATAAAACTTTGTTGATATTGAAATTTGAATGTCAAAAAATTTTCATGGGCGATGACATATTATTCTTCATTTATTTCAAACCACTGAAAAATGAAAAAAACAAACAAACAAACAAACTATTCTTAGCTTGATGGCTGTACAAAACCCAGTGGTGGTCAGGATTTAGCCTGCAGGGTTTAGTTAGGGTTCTCTAACTTTAAATCTGAGACCTCATGGCTGTCTCTTCAGGTCTCAGTATTAGTCACCTAGAATGGGTTGCCTTGTCATTGAAAAGATGCAATGTTTAGAATGTGAGAGAGACTTTTTATAAGAACTGGTATTGAGAACCAGTTCTTTATAAGAACTGGTGCTCTGCCATGGCATCCAGGAGAACAGGAAGATGGCTCCTGGCCCATATCCTGTTAGTTAGGGTTGGTGATGCAGCCACTGAGAAGCCCTTTGGAACAAGGCAGACCTGGATTTGCACCTCGTTCCTCCACTTAACCAACAGAGGAACTTTGAGCAAGTTACTTTCCCTCTTTGAGTGAGGGAAAATGAGGATAAGAACTCCTCCTTTATGAATATTAAATGAAAAAAGTTTTATTGCTTGGCAATATAAACAATTATATATCACTTAGAATAGTAAGGTTTAGTAAAAGACAGCTCTGTATGTATGTATATTATATTCCTGGACTATTTTGTTCAGTGATGCTTTTAGATTTCATAATATTTCATTAAACAATTTTTTATTAAAGGCAGGAATTATTTCTTTTAATCATTGCAAAATATATAATGCATAAAAGACTATATGAAAGAATATAATATATGTATAATTTAAAGAATAGTTGAAAAAACACTCATCCAATTCTGCTTATGAATTGGAATATCACCAGATGCTCTGAAGTGCCCTCTGTGCCCCTCCCAGATCACCTTCCTCCCTTCTCTACACTATTTTGGATTTTGAGTTATTTATTTTCTTCTTTTGCTTTTATAATTATGCTTCCTGTGTCTCACTAAATAATGCATTGCTTTGTTTTTGCCTAATTTTAACATTCATGTAAATGAAATCATACTCTATTCTTGTATCTCACTTCCCCCCATAAACCTTATGCTTTTGTGGTTCTTCCACATTGATGCATATAGCCATATGTTCTCATTTTTTGCTACATTTTATGAACCTGTCATATTTTATGTATCTATTTCTCCTGTTCATAGACATTTAGGTTGTTTCTACGTTTTTGTGATCATGGCTTCTTGAATAATTCTCATGGGGGTACATGTACAGGAGTCCCTAGACCAGATGCAAAGCTGGATGTGGAATTTACTGGGTCCCTGAGTTTTCACAACTTCAGTTTTTCGAGGATATTGTAGCTTGTTTGCTCCTGCTTACATTCACACCGACAGTATGTGAGGGTTCCCAGTTCTTCACATTCTTTTTTTTCTTTCTTTTTCATTTTAAATAAACTCTTGAAAGTCGAAGTATAACAGATTCAGAAAGTGCACAAAACATAAATGTAAAGCTCAATGAATTGTTATAAAGCAAGCATGTATGTAACCACCACCAAGGACAAAGAGAGTTGGGAACCTCAGAAGCCGCTACTCCCCTTCCCAATATTTGCCTTTTCTCTCCTCCCCAAAGGTAATCACATCTCTGACTTAACACTTTAGTTTCTTCTCATTTTTTGAAAGCTACATAAATGAAATCCATTCAGCATGTATTCATTTTTATCTAGCCTCTTTTGTTCAGTTTAATTTTTGCAATAGTCACCCATATTGTTTTGAGTAGATTTAATTAATTTATTTGCATAGCCGTATGGTTTTTCATTTTAAATCTATTCTACTGTTGATAGACAATTGAGGTTGTTTCCTATTTTTTGCTATTACAAATGGCACTATTATGAAAATTCTATATATTTCTTGGTGCAACATAAGCCAGTTTCTGTTGCATATGTAACTATGAATGGAATTGCTGTATTACAGGGTAAACATGCTCAACTTTAGTAGATAATGCCAGAGTTCCAAACTTCTGTTTAGTTTAATTTTTAGATAGGTCTACGAAATTGCTCTTCCACTAGCAGTATGTGAGAGTTGCTTTTACAGCACACCCTCTTGAGGACTTAATATTGTATTTTAAAGTTTAGCTATCATATACATAGCTATGGATATGTATATGATTTCTCATAGTTTTAATTTGTATTTTTTTTTATCATAAAGAGGTTAAGCACACTGTCATGTGATGGTTGGCTATTTGGATATCTTATTCAAATGCCTATTTAATTCTGCCATTTTTTCTTCTGAGTTGTCGTCATTGTCGTTGTCATCGTCGTCATCTTCTTCCTCTTCCTCTTCCTTTTTCTTCCTCTTTCTCTTCCTCTTCCTTCTCCTCCTCCTCCTCTTCCTCTTCTTCTAATATTGTTTATTGATTTATGGGATTAAAAAATATACACAGGAGTTCTTTTTAGCATTGTACATGTTGCCGAAATCTTTTCCCATACTGGGGCTTGCCTTTTCACACCCTGGATAGTATCTCTCGATGAACAGAGGTCTTTAAACTTAGTGCCATGTCCTCTGGAGCTGTGTGGCATTGCACCTGCTGCCATCTGGGGTTGAGTGTTTGTGATAAGAGATTAGATGCCCATCCGATTTACAAAGGACAAGAAAGTGTTCAGAAAGAGACCACTTAAGCAAGTAAAGTGTACTGTTTCCAACATGAACTTTCGAATTATAGCATTTAGTCATTAACTTGTTCCCCAGACTGACTGAAAAAGAAGGGTGTGCTTTAAAACCAAACTTGAATTTGAAGAATAAGCAATGTGTGGCTTATATAGAGGTGCTGACAGGTTTACCACTAAGGAGAATGGCCAGCTCTCTAGAGCAGAGGACCTCCTGTTAGTGTGGGCAGAGTGAGGGTCTTTCGTGCCATGTGGGAGGATTATCCTGGAGCAGCTAATATCCAGTGGCTGAGGGAGGCACTGTGCTGCTTAAGCTCTTGTCCTGGTTCCTATAGGCCTCATTAGGCTGAAGTTTTGCATTGAGGGTCACCAGGGAGGGAGTGCTGTTTAGTAACATGCTGGATAGCTCAGCTTTGTGCTTTGTCCCTAGTCAGGGGAGTGAGATGGATATACAAGTGAGTGAGAGAGAAGGAGAGATTGTGTGAGTTTCGGGGAAGGGAGTGAGGAAGACCCAATATTTAGATTCAATAATTATCTTGTGAAAGGTAAGATATTACTTTAAGAATTTATAAGAGAGCTATGAAGAAAGACCTGTATAACCTGAGACAACTTAAAAAAAATTTTTTTTATGTCCCCATTAATATAGTTGGTGACTTTGTAGAATCTATTGTTACTTTATCAAGAAGAAAAGTAATTATTATGACTGTGACTTGAAAAAAAAATCAAAGAAATGGTCAAAGAAAAATCGAAGTCGTTGGTTTGAAAGGACCCATACACTGCTGATCAGAATGTCTAAGAGAAGATGCTCCCTTCACATACCAGTGACATTTCAGAACACTGACTAAAGAGGAAATTATGGAAAGCTTTAGAAACACTTTTTTTCTCAAGAACGTATTCTGCAAAGGATGGACTTAAAAATTATTTCTTATATTAAAAGAAAAGGGTAGCATATGTAGCTACTTTCTCTTCCTTCTCCAAGTTCTTGTGGATAATCGAAAAAGTATAAAAAGTAGATACAAGAAGGAATGTCATCTTTGGATCAAAGGTCCTGAAGTATCTCTGGAAGACAGGAAACAGAGGGACTCCAGGGCAAGCACATATATAGGATGGGAGTGGTTTTGGGTGCTTCAGGCTGCACATACACAGGTTGACCATGTTGATTGGGCAACTGCAATTGGGCAGCTTTGATTCTGAAGGGAGAACTAGGACCTTCAGCCTGAAATCAGGTTATTGACACACACTCTTCCCACATGCCATGTCCCATCTTTCCCTACAATCTCCGGAGGCCACTGCATTAAATCAGTAACATCAAAAACAAAGATGAGTGCCTGACCAAGAATCACCAAATGCTTAAGGAAACATCAATTTATTGAATTAGAAACACTGACTCAGCAAATCAGAAGATTATCACCAAGAAAGCAGCATTAATGGAGCAAACAGGATTGGGCTTTAAAAGAAATAATACGGACATCCTCAGATAAATAAGAATTTATCCCATAAAATAGGAAGAGGCATATATTTTAAGAGCCAAATATAGGAACATCTCAGAAATATTGTGGGTTGGGCTTCAGAACACCTCCATAAAGTGCGTATTGTACTAAAGCGAGTCATGTGAATGATTTGGTTTCCCAGTGCGTATTCAAGCTACGTTTACCCTGTACTGTAGTCTATTAAGTGTGCAATAGTATTATGTCTAAAAAATATATATACCTTAATGAAAAATACTTTATTGCTAAAAAATATTTACCATCATCTGAGCCATCAGTGAATCATAAAATTTTTGCTGGTGGAGATCTGATGACTGTTGACTGATCAGCATGGTGGTTGCTGAAGGTTAGGGCAGCTGTGTCAGTTTCTTAAGATAACAGTGAAGTTTGCTGCATCGATTGACTCTTTTGCTTGAACACTTAGCGGCCACTGTAGGGTTATGAATTGATCTAATTGTGTCTCAGGAATCAAGAGGATTGAAGAGAGGGAGAGAGTTGGGGGAATAGCCAGTTGGTGGTGTGGTCAGGACACACGTTTATTAAGGTTGCCTTCTTATTTGAGTGCAGTTTGTGGTGTCTCAAACAATTATAATAGAACTTCAAAGATCACTGATCACAGTTCACTATAAAAAATATAATAATGAAAATGTTTGAAATATGGTGAGAGTTAACAATATGCAACAGAGACACAAAGTGAGCAAATGCTTTTGGAAAAAAATGGCCTCAGTAGACTTGGCTCGACGCAGGGTTGTGGAAACCCTCAATTTGTAAAAAAATATTGTGATATCTGTGCAATGCAGTAAAGCAAAGTACAATAAATTGAGGTATGCCTGTAATATTACATTGAAAATGATATATTTAATTAATGTTATAAAAACTCATAAATGGGATAAAAAGTAGGATGCACACAGCTGAAGAATAAATTAACAAGCTGGAAGTTTGAATTAAGTAATTCAGAATGTAGTACAAAAAGACAGGAATTTAAAGATTGGAACAGAGGTTAACAGACATGGCAGATAGACCTCGGAGTCTCAAAATCCATTTACTAGGGCCTCTCAAAGGATAGAAGAGAGAGAATGGTTGGGAGTAAAGGAAGTTGGAAAGGGAACAAAAGATCAAAGAAACAGCCAGTGAAAGATGAGTTGTTGGATTAAAAGTGTCCCCATAGGGCTGATCACAATGAATGAAGAAAGATGCTTCTTAGACATATCATAGTGAAATTTCAGCACACTCAGGGTAAAGAGATCTCAAAGGCTTTAAGGAGAAGGTAGATGGGATACTTTTTGGTTTAGAGGCATGGTGATGACTCAGCTGTCTTGAGTGGGTAGTGGAGGAACTCTCTATTTTTAAGGAGCAACTTAGGTGGAAATAGATTTAATATTGCCATACAGTTTTACCTTTTGAAAATAACTGTTGTTTTCCTTAGCAAACTCTTCTTGGTTGTTAGAGTTATATACTTGTCCTCGGGGAGTGGTTCAGATCCTTTAAGTTATGTGTTGGGTATTAATGTTAGTCAAAGTTGAGTCTTTGATATGCTGCACAGTCCTGGTTTGGAAGTTAGCCCTGAAAGGGCTTCTCACAGCTGTCTATATTTGTAGCCTCTTTTCCCACCCCTGAGGCCAGGACCTTGTTCACCACCCTGGAGGACAGTGCTAGGACTAGGGGCTGAGATTTCCTTTCAAAATCCAGGGCTTTCCAATGGAATGCTTGACAGTCTTCCTACCCAGATGGCTCTGTTTAGTCTTGTTGATAGGGTAACAGGATCGGCCACTTTCTACCCTGAGCAAGAAGGAATGTCATGTATCCTATGCTATATAATCTTTTAATAAGTTGGAAAGGACAGATGCTGAGTTTTATTTCATATTAAGATCTCCTTTCCAAGGCCTACTTATTGGTAACTTGACAACCTTGATTAACTGTACAGGTCACGGGAGTCCTCAGAGTACTTGTGGATTTATTATGGAACAGTTAGCCAGGGAACAGAGGCTTATATTCCTGGCAAAGGGCACCTTGTGATGAAGAATAACAGTTTTACTGATTACTATTTGTGTAGAGATTCTCTATTTAGTTTAGGAGATTACATTTTATTGAATGAAGGGTTTCTGTGTTTCTGTTATTTTCCATATTAACCCCCTACCTTTTCTTGTGTGATTTTAGAGGCCAGAGCCCACCAGTTGCTGAATTTAACTTACTCCTGAAAGCTCACACTTTGGAAACCTATGGGGTGGATCCCCACCCGTGCAAGGTAACTGCCTCTCACAGCAGGTCAACATTTAACGATTGTTTTGCCTAAATGCCCCTCCTAGGACATTTCCACAGCCTGACCCACCAATTGGAAGGGACAATAGTGGAAGGGACAATAGTGACCCACCAATTGGAAGGGACAACAGTGGGCTGCAGTCAGATGTTTTGGTAGTTGTTTTTCTCCATTGGAGTCTACCAGTTGCTTGCTGATAGCTGTGTAGTAGCCACATATTCCTAAATTAACACACATGGATTCAGTCATCAAGTGGATGGTTTTTACCCTTGAGAAAATAATATTTATTTTCCAGGCCATTTCTAGCAAGAATGCAGTCTTAAAAAACAGAAAAGTGAGAGAAAGATTTAAAATTATATTTTGACAGTAGGGGTATTTGTTGTTCTTTATCCTTTATTCATATTATTTAATAGTATTTCTCTTAAGGATGAAACTCAGACCATGTGTTTGAGAATCACCTTGGCCCCACCCCCAGAGCTACTGATTTAGAATCACTGGTGTGTGCAGCTGGTGAACCAGCCTTTTAAACAAGTTCCCAAGGTTATGCTCTTGCACACATTTTCCAGAAATGTTTTATGAAAATTTTCTCTTTTCCATACCTTAAACTAACTGCACATTAACCAGATGCTAACCCAAATTCTGAACTAAGCATTTATATCAGCCAGGCTCTGAAAGGTAAGTTTTTGATTCCTACTGGAACATTACTTTATCCACATGGCATCGGATAGTAGTATTTGGTCAAGTACCAGTCCTAGAGCTCTCAGCTCAGGCTCCTCATTGCAGGCACGTGGGGAACTTCCTAAACTCATGGCCAGTTCCTACAGGATCTGTTGGGGTGTGGATCAGGCTTTCCAGAAGAGTCCAAGTGCTGGTGATAATTATCTACCTTGGCCTGGGCATCTTGTGGTCTGCTCACACAATTATTTTAGAATATTTGCCAGATACCTCTTCCTAGTCATGGTATAAATCAGATTATTTCATTTAGTGAATTAGATTTTATCCACAAATGTGAGCTTTTCTGTGTTCTCTCTCTCTCTCTCTCTCTCTCTCTTTACTTATTTATTTATTTTTTTTAACTAGGAGGCTGACTAGATTATTGTTGTTGTTTCTTAGCCTTAATGCTTAGTTTCCTGGTTAAGGTTAGAAGCAAAGTAAGCATTTTTGGGCATGTCTTTATATTAAAATTGCCAGAAATCCTGTGGAGGATTGAATCAAGCTAGAGTAGAATCAAAGCTCAGGGCTTTGGTTTCATGGCATCTTTGGTTTTAGGGCTAATGACAACCAAGAGCAACTTGTTCACATTACACAGCAGATCTGAAAACCCAGGTGGCCCCAGAAGATACTTGGAAGTAGACAGTTGTTTGAGACTAATCTGTACTTTCACTGGAGGTTCCTGGAGAGGAACTTCTGTTCTTCAAAGGGAAAAACTGCATATTCCTGGATCTCTCCTGGGTTTTAGACATCCTATCCTTGGGAGTCACATCTCAGAAACTTAGTTTATTGCTGCAGTCATTAGAATTAACCAGAAATTAACTCAGGGTGAGGCTGAATAAGCATACCATTTATCATTTATTCGATATCCCTCAATCCAAATATGTTTTTATTTTTATTTTTTGCAGGACTCAACAGGCACAACAACATTTTTGGGATTTACTGCTGCAGGCTTTGTGGTATTTCAGGGAAATAAGAGAATCCATTTGATTAAATGGTGAGTACTTTGGAAAACTGGCTCACTATTTTTCTTAATCTTGTTTTCTTTCTCTACCTTTAACTTTTTTTTTGTTGGGCGGGACATCAGATAGAATGTCTGGTATCCATTTCTTTGCCTTAGAGCTTCCTTACAAAGGGATTTATTAGCTATAAATGAAACCCAGTCTAGGTTGCCTTGTCTCAGCAGGGAATCAAATTTGTCAAGCTGAAGAGTCAAGGAGTCAATGTGGGAGACCTGGGGTGTGCCTCCAACTAGGTGTCCAGTGTTTGCTCACCAGTAGCTTCTGCTCTGACCAGAGGGGCGTGTCAGGGTGGGTAAAGGTGCAAGTTCCCTCAAGCAACTCTGGACTCATTCTCTCCCACTGACTTCTCTCTACTATATTCTGTCAAATTCTTGCTGTAGACTTACTTGACTTTTATTACTTAGTGTATTAGTGAAGATGCTTTTGGTCAATTAATGTCTGCTCATAGTGGCTTATAATTAAGAGGACTGATTATCTCACAAAGCAAAAGTTGTAGGAGTTGGACAATTCCACCATCCTTTAACCTAACTGCCTGACAACACAGCATTTTGGTCTCTCCATTTTTGTCTCTGTCATTACAGGGTGGTGGCTTTTGTCCCCAGGCTCTTAAAATGGTCATGCATGCAACTTTGGCCATCACTGCTTCACACAGTAACACTCAGAACCAGGAAAAGAGCAGCCCTTTCATGTGTCTGCTAGTAAAATAAGGGTTACTTTTTCAGAAGCCCTGCAGGAGCTTATCTAATTGGGCAGGATTAGGTCACATGTGCCTACTTAAACCAGTCCTTCTGAGAAGAATGGGAACTCCTTGACTGAGTTGGTCGAATGAAGAACCATCCTCTCGGGACGGGGAAGAGCATGATCTGCATGAACATATATGACCCTGAGGAAGAATAAAATCTAGGTGTGTCAGTGAAGAAGTGGAACGATAGAGTGGAGTAGGTGATCAACACTGCCTACTATGTCTGATCAAGGAGAAAATGGTTTTGGTAGAGTGGAGAAGGCTGAACATTTATGTTTGTGATGGAATATTATAAAGGCTTAGTCCTATTCATACCTTCAACCTGATTTAGTTCCCTCTCTGATGGTCCTGGACAGGTTTGCCATCCCTGTTTTGTCTCATTGTGGGGTGAGTTCACTTTTTTGGCTTGAGCTCTTGGGTCTGAAGTTCTTCTTGATGGGACATTGGGCGTTCATCCTCAGACATGGGTTAGAAATGTTCTCTTGCGCTTACCTGAACCTCAGTTTCATGGTCTATAGCTTCAGGATTTCTTCTAGCACCTCTTTATCAAGTAGCCCCACCTTCTTAGCATTCTCCTGCTTTCCTTTCAAACCTTCTTTACTGGATTAGCATTAGTCAGCTGATGTTCACTCCTCTCCCTACACCTTCCATTCTTTTTATGACAGCCCTCTCTTTTTAAGATACCCAGTTTCTCTAAATATCTTCCTTGCCCTATCACTGCCTTTCACAAATTCACACTTTCAACTCCCCTCTGTGCTCACTTGTTTTCCTCTTTTACAATTAGCATTCTCAAAACTCTTATTTTTCTTTAATAAGTCACTTAACTTCTCTGAGTCTCAGGGCACTCATCCATAAAATGGGAATCAATTATTTCTGACTGCCTTATAGGGCAGAAGGAGATAGGGGAGAAGCAAATGAAATTGTGTGTGTGAGAGGGATGTGGTTTGTGAACTGTGATGTTACATAAATGTAACATGGTGGTGTTATCCAGTTTTTTTCTCTGTATTTTCAGCACCTTGTAAAGAAGCTCCAATGTTAATCACTATTGAGTCTATTTTAGAATAAATTCCCTAGGGATTCCTACTGTCTTTGGGGAGCATGGGTAATTTGAGACTTTCCCCCATCCTATTTTAGGACTGGAATTGCTTGGAGGTCCTAAAAGGTTTTAGAACCTCACGTTTTGAATTGCCTGAGCCCTGAAGTAGTTAGGTTAGAATCAGATACATCTCAAGTACAAATTAATTGCAAGTCTCTCATATACTTGAACGTCAGTTTTTTCCTGTGTACACTGAAGAGTTGAAATAGACAATCCAACCATTTGTTTTTGGGTTCTACATCTTGGTGTCCCTGGTGGGATGCTGATGCAACCCCATCCTCTACAGCCTCTGCTTATGCATGTATATTTCTAACAGCCATGTACATGTTACTAAAACACATTTTATTCTCACATTAATTCTAGTTTTTTTTTTTTAACATCCATTGAGATTTGTCACTCTTGCAAATCCTCTACCTAAATTAAAACAGCCTAATGTGACCTCACTGTTCTTTTTTCCTCAGGAAAAGTACAGGGGCACACATCAATATCCAAGGAGTTAGATCAAAGGAATAAAAAAGTATAATTCTCTGTTCTATTTACACATATTTTCTCACCAAGAAAGCAACTTAGGGTCTAAATTTATGGCAGTTTTTAATTGAGCAGCTCCTTAAGATGAAACCTAAAGTCACTCTTTTGACTATAATTAATTAAGTTGTCCTCATAATTCTGAGCATCTGAATATATAATAAGATATTCTTGTATAAACAGGAAGAGCAGGAATGAAAATTTTACAGCGTGGTGTGTGGGCTTCTTGAGCATAGATGTGAGAGGAGGAAGGAACAGATATTGTGAATCCATATCATCTCATTAACTGAATCTGAAATAACCACATTCTTCCTGTCTCACAAGGTGGGCTTGCTGGTTAATGTTGTTTTGGTCATTAATGTTTAAGAAACCTTTTGAATGGATCCTTGGAAGAAAGGTGTAGCTTCATTGTAAAAAAATGAAATAATTTTAAGCTGCCTTTGGATCTTCTTGGGGAAAAAAATTGCTGTGTAATTCACTTGGGGGCTTTTCACTGCTCATAGGTCTTCACTGAAGATAAGACAATATCTTGTTTCATTTCAGTCTGTTTGGCATTTGTGAGTCAGCCAGATTCCTGTGGGAAAGCCAGGTACCTTGGTTAGTTGCTACTTTTTTTTCCTTTCACCCATAGAGATTTTCTTTTCTTAGGCCGGATGTCTGCAAATTGAAGTTTGAAGGGAAGACATTTTATGTGATTGGCACCCAGAAAGAGGTCAGATACTGCTTTCCTAACTATCTGTTATTGTGTGTGCATGAGTATGAGCATATGTGTGCACGTGTGTGTACATGAGAGATTCAAGCATAAAATAGGCCTTTCGCATTGTAGCCCCCAAAGTCCATGACTTTAAAGTTTATGATGATAATGGAAGCTATACACTGGGAACATTTTACAGGTAAACAAACAAACACTGGGTTTGCATAGCTAAGAATAAAGTCAGTGAACAATGCTGATCACGTATCCCTGTGTGAAAAATACACTGGGATAGGTTTGAGCAGTAGAAAATGGGACCTCCCTCTACCTCTGTAATTTGCCCAAATGCAGATTTATGAAACAAGTGAAAAATATTTGTAAAGCTAGATATCCTCCCATGCTGGTTATAGTTTTACAAACAGTTTCTATAAGATCTAAGACTCTTAAAATAGAGGAGTTACCAGATATAGATTGGGTTCACTGGGGAAGGCATTTGGAAGGAGGCCATTACTGAGACTTTGAGTCTCAGAGCTAATCTTGGAAGTTTAGGGATTTTCTCAATCCTAGTTTTCAGTTTAAACAGTAGTAATTCAAGGTTAGGAAATAAGTTTTTAAACAAATCCAAGTCTGATTGAGAGGTAGGTGATGCCTGGAGAGTTGAAGATAGTGAGCCTGCTTTTTATCAGAAACGAGGTCTGGATAGATTAGTGATGTCTGCAGAGGGTGAGGGTGGGGAATGCCATTTCAGCAACACTTCTAAGAACGTAGTAAGGCACTGGTTACTCCAAATCTGTTTGGTAGGTGTCGGGATACAAATAGGTTAATACCTGAAGGGAAAATGATGAAAAACGTAAACTGTTTAACATGCCCTTTTTCATTTTGCTATTTTTTTTATTAGAAAAAAGCCATGTTGGCATTCCATACTTCAACACCAGCTGCCTGTAAACATCTTTGGAAGTGTGGGGTGGAGAACCAAGCCTTCTATAAGTAAGTACTTTTATTCTTTGAATTGTAGTTTTGAAAATCACTTATGGAATCTTTTATGTTTTGCAAACAGCTCCTCATTCTTTCTTTTAATTCAGTCCTTTTTATTCAGTTTAAATGAATCATGGATTTGGTGGATTGTTCAGGGTAACTCCCTAATGCAGTTGTCCTGAGCAAGTCCTGAGCTCTGTTGGATATTTTCCATGGAATTACTGTGTGTGTGTTTGCTTTTTGTTGTCGTTTTTTTGTTTTTGTTTTTGTTTTTCGGTCACTGCTGTTTGCATTCAACAGGAGAATTTTGACAGGATGAATTTCTGATTGTGTGCCCCCCTTAGAAGCAGACCTGGAGGAGAGTTTTGTGTATGGTTTCTCTGAGATGTTGTCGCCGACCATACAGATAGGGGAGTTGGGGAAGGGAGATGCAGAAGCAAGAAATGTAAGACACGTTAGTAAGCAGGTCGCTGTTGTGGGCAGCTGGAGTCAGCTCTGCTGCGGAGCTCTGGCAGACAGCAGAACATGCCTCAGAGTTCTTCCACTGCCCGGCAAAGAGGCTGGGCTCTTTATCTCCTCATTCCCCATTCATTTTGGTTGAAGGCCACTTTAGAGAGCAGAGCTGATACTCTCTGGCACTTCTGGCTTACTTTGGGCTTGGGATGAATAGAGTCTCACAACCAGAAAAAGAAACCTTTGGCAGTGAGTCATACATGTTCATAGTAAGAAACCTTCTGTATACAGAGATGAGAGCCAAAGATTTATGGGTGGAATGCCACCAGAGTCTAGGACCATAGAAAGTCAGTGCTGGCTGACAGAACTTCAAGAACCATCTGTAAAGCTCTCAGGTTTCCAAAGAGGTTCAAATTTAGGATCTTTCCACTGAGTTCCAGCTTCTTTTTGAGGCACACTTGCTGATTGGAAGAGCAGTGGTGATGGATGCTGTCAAGAACTTAGCCTAGCCTTGCCCAGGGTGGCAGCATGACTGACATTGAAGCTTGTCCAGGTGTCCTTTGAGCAGTCTCCCCATTACTGAAATTCTTAGTCATTAGACTCGCATCCCTGAAAATGCTGAGTTTTTGAACCTCTTAGGCTTTGGCTGATGACCATCAGGAGAATGATGGCTCGGATAAGATGTACAAACCCTTTTTAGCCACAGAACCCTTTTTTTCTTAACCCATTTCTCATTTAGAAAAAAGTACAGCTCACTGCCAGTGTTAATTTAATTTTAAATACACACACTCCCTGAGGCTGAAGCAAATCTGACTGGTTTTCAATGTGAAAATAAAATGTAAAAACTGTTCTTGGAGTTATTTTTAAACAGAACTTGTCTCTAATCCTAATGTAACAGAAATGTATACATAAATTGGATTCATCAAATGCATCTTTGGCTAACAACTGTTCAAGAATGATGTTAACATCACACGTGGGAATGCTACTACGTTTTCTAGGATTTAACATTTTCAGTGATCAAGAATTACTGTATTTTGTAAGTGGAAATACCACTACTAAAAACAGAATGCTATAAGTAGAATGATGTCATTTGTTTCCAAAGACTATTGATATACTAGAGCAATGCAAAAATAATAATGAAAGAGAGATAGTTTGTGGCAGACTTTGTGGGTAAGGTCAGGAGCAACAATTGCCACCCAAGTATTCCTTGGGCAAATGGGAAATGGGTTAAACAGAAGTGTAGGCAAAGCCTAGTATATAAAAGAGATAAAAATAGAGAAGCTGTGGTTGTTGGTGAGGACCAGAGTTGGGATTTGGGACTGGAGACCATTCACCCATTTCTTTTTACTTCTCAGGAGCTTGGGTGACCAGTTGTCTCAGTTTGCCTGGGACTTTCCTAGGTTTAGCATTGAGAGTCGCATGTCCCGGGAAACCCCTCAGTCCCACACAAACCCTATCAGGAGCATAATTTGAAAACCCTTGGATGAAATGATCCATAAAATGCAGTGCTTCTTGCAATGATAGGAAGAAATGATGGGTATCAGTAGATTTTCCCACAACCATCACCACCTTGAGGCATATGTGTTTGGGGACTGGTAAAAAGTATAACTGGTTTAAAAATCAGCATGTCTAGGCCTCTCTATCCACGTGAAAACAGAGAGAGGAAAACACAAAGAAACTGATCTTTAGTTGGAGTCTATACATTTTTTAAAAATTGAGATAATACATACCATAAAATTTACCCCTTTAAAGTGTAATTCCTTGATTTTTAGTCTGATTCATGAGGTTATATAACTATCACCACCATCTAATTCCAGAATAGTTTGTTATCACCCCCAAAGGAACCCTGTACCCAATAGCAGTCACTCCCATTTCCCCCTTTCCCCATACCTTGACACCACTAATCTACTTTCTGTGTTTATGGATTTACTGCTTCTGGACATTTCATATAAACAGAAACATAAACTGTGCAACCTTTTGTGCTCGGCATCTTGTATTTAAGGTAATGTTTTCAAGGTTTATCTGTGTTGTAGCTTGTGTTAATACTTCATTTCTTTGTATGGCTGAATAATGTTCCATTGTTGAGATATAGTACATTTGTTTATCCATTCATCACTGGGTAGACATTTGAGTTGTTCTCTGTTTTTAGGTATTATGAATAATGCTGCAATTATATTCATATAATTTTTTTTCTGTAGACAATTAAGTTTATACCTAGTAATTTTTAGTTCATAAGGTGACAATATTTAACTTCATGAGAAGCTGACAGTTTTTGGAGCCTAAGCTTTTGGAACTCTTCTGATTGATTCTCCTTCAATGAAATCATCTGGTTCCTGTCAAAGAATAATTTAGAGACATTTAGAATAATTTATTTTGAATGAAATAATAAATAATAAATTTAGAATAATTTAGTTTAAATGAAAATTTCCTCACAAATGAGGAAATTAGTAGATAGAGTCTTGAAAGAAAGCAAAAGCAAGATATATCATGGCATTATTTTATTGTAGACTTATGTACATATCTGTACTAGATCTGATCTCTCTCAGAGTAAGAACTAGGTTTCGTTTATCTTTACTGAAAGACTCCAGGCATTCCAAAAAATTAACTGGATAAAATTTATAAGGCATGGTTTCTGTTTTCAGGAGATTTGTAGTTCATGATAGCAACTAAAAGGGAAATGTAAATAAAATGCTAGAGCGGAGCTCAGAGGAGGAGGGGCAAGTCTAGCTGTCAGCGGGGTGAGGCCGTAGAAGGCCTGTTCAGGTGGAGGAAGGACATTCTGAGTAAGGGACCACAGTGGAAAGTGGAAGACATACGATGGGGAGAATGAGCATTTACACAAGGCTAGAGCAGAAGGTAGATGTATGAAGTAGAACAGAAGGACACAGAGGGCTTAGCCATCATGAAGGAGATGGCAGAGGAGTGACAGATGTGGTTGATTGCTGCTGACAAGGTATGGGGAAGGAGTGGTAGAGGAGAACATCCAGAAGACAGGCTTCTTTTAGAGCTAACTCAGTAAGTCCCACTTGGAGGGACATTAGCACACACTGGAAGATCTTTTCATGTAATCACGGGATCTCTATCAAAGAAAACTCAGGACATCAATTAGTCCTTTGTTACACACATGCTGTTCTATCATGTGTAAGGGGGTTGGTTGGTAGGTGGAGTCAAATAAAGGCAAAAACAGAATAGAAAAGAGGAGAGAGGAGGAAGGGGAGAAGAAACTGTGATCTGGGGAATGTATTTTGCACATTTTGGGCTGCCTGGGAACAGAGCCCAGGAGCAAAAACTTTGATTTTCCCTCCTCCTTCAAACCCCAGGATATCCCCGACACAGACTAGGACAGTCACCATTTCAGAGCTTCCTTTATGCCATGTGTTTTCTAGGTGCTCTACCCCAGAGCAGCAGAGCTCATAGCTTCTGGGCACTGGTTCCCTAAAAGCACGCTGGGCACACTTAATCGTTCAGTGACTCACTGGTGTTACCATTTGACAAATCCCTCTCACACCTGCTTTGTGCCGTGTGCTCTGCTAGGCTCTGGGTGCAGCCTCAAATGGCACTCTGTCCCCAGTTTTGTGTGGCATTGCGTGCAGGGAATAAAGGCAGTCCGTCTCTAATAAATTTATTGTCCAGAGATAGGTGAGCATTTAGTCAGAGGAACAATGTTACACCTGGTAGGTAAGGAACCAGAGTAGCTCCCTGAACCAGTCCCTCACGCTTTAATGAACACACAAATTACTGGGCTACCATGTTAGAATGTGGCTTCTGATTCCACAGGTCTGTGTGGGGCACAAGGGTTCATATTTCTGATAAGCTCCCTAGTGATGCTGGGCCGAAGGTCTAGGGACCACACTGAGTGAGTGTTAAGGTTCTCAGCCCCAGCTTCTCAGCCCCAACTGCCCACTGGAACCACTGGAGGAGCTGTTAATACTAACACCACTCCAGACCCAATGTAGTCAGAATCTGGATCCTCCCAGAAACATGTCCACAAATGTCCACATCAGCGTTATTCACAGCAGCTAAAAAGTGGAAAACCTAAGTGCCCATCAGCTGATGAAAGGATAAAAGAAATATATGTATCTACACAGTGGAATATTTTTCAGCCATAAAAGGAAGGACGTGCTGATTCATGCTACAACACGGAGGAACCTTTTAAACAACATGCTAAGTGAAAAGCCAGTCACGAAATAGCACATACTGTGTGATCCCATTTATATGAAATGTCCAGAATATGTAAATCTATTGAGACAGAAAGTATATTAAGTGATTGTGTGGGGTTGGGAGTGGAAGAGATGAGGTAGGAAAACAGAAAGTGACTGCCAGTGGCTATGGCGGGGTTCTTTTTGGGGTGATGAAAATATTTTTTGATGATTTTTTTAACTTTGTGGGTTATACTTAAAACTACTGAAGTGTACAATGAAAAGGGTAAACCTTATGGTATGTGAATTATATCTCAATAAAGCAATTATTTGAAAAATTCAGAATTTGTGATGAGGGGTCTAGATGTTGGTAGTTGATGAAATTTCCCAGATCGTTTGTATGTGCAGTCTAGGGTTAAATGCTTGAATATGGTGATTCTCAAAGCAGAGCTTTGAGACAGTGTCGGCACCTCCTGTGAACATGTTACAAATGTGGATTCCTGGGCTCTGCCTCAGATTTACTGAATCAGAAACGTGTGTTTTCAAAAGCCTGACAGGTGATTCTGATGCCCTCCGAAGTCTGAGAATCTGCATGGTTAAAGCATTATTTTCAGAATACAGACAGACCTGGGTTTTCAGCCTGGTTCCTCCAGCTTCAATCATGTGACCAGAGTTAAGTGACTTAACCCCTCTGTGCTCCAGTTTCCTCATGTAAAGATGTGGATTCCTTCCTCCTAAAAGAGAGCCGTGAGCATAAAATGAAGTAATATATTTAAGGTACTTTGGATGGTTCATGGCCCATAGTAGATGCTCAGTAATAACGTTTATTGTTATTGCTATGATTACTCCAGAAGTTGTAAACCATGATGAAATGAGAAACTATATTGTTAATTCTAGAGGTGGCCTCTTAGGGCACCACCCTTTGTCTTCCCAGCTCCTATAGTAGCAGGTGCCAGAGGAGAGAGATTAGAAGCAGGGGGTGGGGGAGGTGTGCTTGGCAGAGCTGTGCTGTATGTGCATCATGTGATGCTGGCAGTGACACTTTGCATATTCCAGGCACCATCTAGGTGTGTGGCACATCTCACATGTTACCCAATTTAAAACACAGCTTTCTGTCAAGACTAAGCAGGAAAATTCCCTAGTGCCTGGGTGTAGTGGTTGCCCTGGCAGTTCTGGGGTTGGGAGTGGTAGAGAGCTGTGACAGCAGAAGGGTGAATAGTGACAGGCCACCATTTGAATACATAGTTTTTTTGCTTTTTTTCAAGTCAGGTGTTGGTAAACCGGAGACTGTCTGGATTTCTCTGTGAGATCAGATATTTGAGAAGACTCAGTACTTCTGTGCTGAGATTTTGCTGGAGGTGGAAGTGGGGGGAGAAGGCAGGTGGGGAAGAAGGAGAGAGAGAGAATTGCTGTTTTAACTAGGTGGTGCCTTCATTGCCTGTCGCGGGAAGAAGACTTTGGCTCTGGGTTTGTTGATGTGAGAGTCTGGGAAGCAGAGCACTGGAATGTGTCAGCTAGAGTTAGGACAAAGGCTCTTTTTTTTTGGCTTTCAGAGTGTTGGACGTGGTTTCCCAGAATCTCCATGATTTACTGGATTGGCTTTCATAGCTCAATAGTGAGAAGGCAATGGAGAGGTTTTGAGAATGGTATTAGGGAGGGAAGGAGGGAAGGAGGGAAGAGAGGATGGAGAGAGGGAGGGAAACTATTACATAAGGACCAGGTTGTATGCTAGGTACTTTCAAATCATTTAATCTCATTTAGCACTCCTCAGAATGGTTTGAATTGGGTAATGTAATACCCTTCCTCTTTAAGAAATTTGTGGAGAAATTGAGGCTCAAAAAAGCTACATGACTTGACCAAGGCCACAGAAACCTTAGCCTCTGCTCTTTCAAGTGAAACATCACCTCTCGGGTCATTCAAAGAGAATATGGGAACTCAGAGGTTCTCAAATGCAAGTGGGCTGCTTTGGAATGACCTTGAGATTGTTGATAAAAATACGAACTCCTGGGCCCCTTTCCCCACCCGCTGAGTGAGCACCAGTGTTTTTAACCCTTGCTCCAGGTGCTGCTGATGCTTGGCCATCAAGTTTGGGAACAACCGGACGTATGTCTTATAACCCAGCCACCTTTCTCTTTTCCCTGTCCATGTCCCTCCATCCTACTATCTGTGTTTCCTAATTCCCAGAGTGTTTATATTGTTCAAGCTCTCACAATACACAACCCTGTTAAAATTCCATTAAAAATATCAACCCAAACATTATCAGGAGCCCACTTGGACATTTGGGATGGTGGGGAATTAGCAGTAGTGCTCTCGGAGAGTGTCTCTGAGCAAATCAAATGACAAGTAATTTCCAAGGGCATTCAGCTCCTGGAAAAATAAGCCAAGGCTTTTTTTTATTTTTTATTTTTTTAAATTTTCCTTATCCTGAGAAGGTAGCTATTCACTTTCTCTGCAAAATGTGTTTTTTACCTGTTTTTCTTGATTCACAGGAAAGAGTTTATGTATATGCAGTGCAGCGCTGGGGCCTCCCTTTAAGGAGGCTGATTTGGCATAAGGAGGAGGCAGTGGAACTCCTTGCAGGGCCTGGGAGGGTGGGAGCCGAGGCTGAACCAGTGAAAGCTGGAGCCATCCACCTTTCCCCAGAAATCACTCCACAGTCACTGGAGCTACTGAGCTAGTCACACCCCTTGGAGCTTCTGATATTGTCTATAAACTGGGCACAGAATTGAACTTGAATTTCAAACATGCCAATTAAGGCACATAATAATCTTCCTTAGCAGACTCCCTTGCCCCAAGGATCCTTAGAAACCTAGAAGAACAACAATTAAAACAGAATAAGTTATAAAACAGAAGCTTCTTTAAAGGTTGTTTTCCCTCCACCTCTGAGAGCTTGGGAGCAACAACCCTTCAGAGAAGGTGGAGAATAGGAGATGGTGATGGCCTTTTTCTCAGGCTCCTGTGGAGAATATGTCAGGCCCACAGCTCTCTAGGGGAAGGGTGTTGGGGGACAGATAGGCCCAGAGCAGGCAAGTCCTCACAGGAGGAGGAGGGCTCAGAACTCAGCAGGATGTAGCTCGGCTACATCCGAGCGTAAAAAATCCACTGGGGATTTTTACGCTCTTTACTGGGTGTGATCTGTCACCCAGCTCTGGCCAGCAGGCTGCACTGCCTGTCCTAGGCATTGGACCATCTGGGGTGTGGATCTCATATATTCTCACCTGTCCTTGGGGCTCCCAGTCTGTCTTCCTTAGGCCCTGCCTTGACAGGAGCCCCCCTTCCTCAGGCTTCTGTCCCCACCACCACCCTCCCCTGCCCATCTCACTCTCTGCTCATCCTTTGTAGCCAGTGTCATCCTCTGTTGGCTCAGGCTGTTTGCAGAGGTGGATGGGAGAAGGGACTGCTTTGCAAAAGGCTTTTGCTATAGCTTTCCATTGTTCTGAAGATAAAGACCAAAACCCTTGATGAGGAAAGCTCAAGGTCAGGTCCTGCTAAATTAGGGGGTGAAATGTGTAAGTGTGTTGTGTGTGTGTGTGTGTGTGTGTGTGTGTGTGTGCGCGCGCATGTATGTGTGAAAACAGTAACAGTAATCACATGGGGAAATGCACATCAGGCCTTCCTCTTGGTTCCTCCAGTTCTCCGGCTCGTGGCTTTTGTGCATGCTGAGCCTTCTGCCCGGAACACTGCCACATCCCAGCCTGGGTAACACCCTCCCTCCCATGCATCTCAGCTCAGGGCCCCTTCCTTGGCCCCCAGACTGCTTCGGTACCCTCCACTCCCATTCTCTCATCGTATCTTTTCTTTCATAGCATGCACATTGGCATGTAATTTACATTTGACACTTATTTGCATGGCTTCTAGATTAATATTTGTTTCCCCTCTAAACCTTACACTCCATGAATGCAGAGACTGCGTGTCTTCCCTGAGCTTAGTGTGGAGCATGGAGAAGCTAGGCATTTGGTTAGTAATTGCTGAGCAAATGAGTGAGGACTTCAAGTGGCGATCACTATCCTCACGGAAACTCCTAGCTGGAGCCCTGGCTGTGTACATGTCTTTGCTTAGAATTATAGAACATATCGCTTATATTGTGGGTTTTTTAAATTAAGAATTTATAACTATCAGTACTTTAAAATGTTCCTGATCTCTGAGAGACCATTCTTTCTAACTTTTTGGATTTAACTGCATAAGGCTTAAAGCGACTGGTGTAGAGCCTTCCTCAGCTGTCACAGTAATTTAGTGCCCTATGTGTGGCCTCTGGGCAACCCATGCTCCAGGTTATTTCTCAGTATTGTTTTGTTCGTATTTCTGGGCAGGGCTCAGAGGTGCTGAATCAAGGCTTGGCAGAGCTTCTTGTACCTTGTGTATCTTAGTCATCGACCAGGGCGGGTTCTTTTAAAGGGCACTGGGTCATGGTGACTTAACCAGAGAATACTCAGAAGCCAGTGACCATTTCCACAGTGACTTGGGCCCCTCGTGTCCTCTCTCAGGCTGTACACAGTAGATGGGTTCTTTGTGACAGAGTGTCTCCAGGAAGCTGTTTTTTGTTTGTTTGTTTGTTTGTTGCTGCAGTGTTGGTACAGGCACAGGCAAGGAAGTGCTCCTACAGCAAGGAACTTAATGATGCCATGTGACACTATTCATCTCTATATCTTTCAAGTAGAAATTGGAAAGGCATTCCTTTGCTCATCAGCACTGCCTGGTCCATTTTATAGGTTATGACCCAGTGATGGATTATGAGACCAAGTATATGGTTGATCACCAATGTTTAAAAACGATGAAAAGAGAGCACAGAAAAGATCACATTGCAAATACACACCGTGAAAGTTTACTATTCTTTTTTATTATTGGTTTTGAGTATACAGTACTTTGGTTAGACATTTATATAGTTTATGAAACGATCCTCCCAATTACTCTATCTTCCCTCTGGCTCTACACATGGCATTACATTACTACTGACTGTATTCTCTAGGCTGTGCTCCCCATCCCCATGACCCTCTATCAACTACTAATTTGTACTTCTTTAACCCCTCACAGCACCCCCATTCCCCTCCCTCTGGCCATCACCAGATTGTCATCTGTATTTGTGAGTCTGTTTTCAGTTACTTTGTTCTTTTTGTTCCTTAAATTTCACATATGGTTTTGATCTTTCTCTGTCTGTCTTATTTCGCTTAGCATAACAACCTCCAGGTCCATCCATGTTGTTGCAAATGGGAAAGTTAACTATTCTTTTCTGAAACTTTTCTTGTGTGTGTGTGTGTGTGTGTGTGTGTGTGTGTGTGTGTGTGCACGTGCGTGTGTGCGCATTTATATTCTGGCTAACACAGTAAAATGTATTTCTGACAGTCAAAAATATCTGATTGCCACACTCTGTAGTATGTTCTACTAGGACTTTCTAATGTCACTACCATCTCTGCTTTTTTCTTTTCAAAGGTATGCAAAATCCAGTCAGATCAAGACTGTGTCAAGCAGCAAGATATTTTTTAAAGGAAGTAGATTTCGATATAGGTAGGTACCCATGCTTCCATTTTGATGATGGGGTTCAGGTGGGGGCATTGTGTATATTTGAATATTTTGCTTGTAAATCAACACAGTTTGGCTTGTGCCCCCATTTTAGTTCTTGCTTTCCATTCCACTCATCTCTTATGCTCATGGGCACCCTCATACTCCATAGAAACTTTCCCTGATGGAGAGAGAGAAGGTGTGGAGTCCCAGAGCTGAATAAGACAATGCAAAGTTAAAAAGCTGCACATGCACACTCCTCTCCTGTTCTGAATGTCTGTGCACAGATGTGTGTTCTTGTCTTTTGCAGTGGTAAGGTTGCCAAAGAGGTGGTGGAAGCGAGCTCTAAAATCCAGAGGGAGCCTCCGGAGGTACACAGGTGAGTGGTGTGCTCGCTGGGCTCCGGGAGGCTTCTGGGATGGATAGAGGGATTTAAAAACTGGCTTTGCCAGAACTCTGTAACAAGAAAGGGAGTAAGGGCACCAGCTGCCAGGCCCCACATCAATTTTTGGCCTTAGTCCCAGATATGGCACTCTCACCATCCCGGAAATCTTCCTCAGATGGATTTGGCTGGCTATGGCGTGAGTGCATTTGGGCCCCATTTTGCTCTGTGGAGAGTCATTGGCTTTATTTGACCTTGAGTGTCACATGAACAAGCACCATGTGTATGAGGCAAGGCTGTGTCATTTTCTGGCTGAGTCCATCATCCCTCTTCAAACTGCCCTCAGTTTCTGCCTCTGTTCATCAGATGTGACCAGTTCCCATCAGCCCAGCTCCTTCTGGGCTATTTCACATGAGGGAGTAGGATGCTCATCTCTCGCTGGAGTCTACTTCCAAGGGTTACTCAGAGGAATGAGGACTTGGTCATTATAGGTTTAAGGGTACACATCTTTGTTAAAGGTGGCAATATATGTAATTCTTAGGAATTAAATATTTTCTTGGCGATGTTGAACTTCATACCACCACAATGTTCACAAGTCATTGTACATCCTAAACCTCAGACATGCTAAATATCTAAAGCTGAACATTCTCATCACAATGCTTTCTGTTTTGAAGGCAAGATCATCATAAGCTATGTTATTTAGGAAGTTCCCACACACTGGCTGGCGCTGGTCCTTCCTTTGAACTTGGAGGAGTCTGCCTTATGCTCAAATTTGTCCTGTCTCCTCTTTCCAGTGTGACTCAGTGAGCTGAGTGCCTCTCATCTTGTCTCTGGGGTTGTCAGGCAGGAGCAGGCTATGGTCTCTCGGAACTGCAGTCAAGCCAGCCTGGTGTGGCCATCAAAGCAGCAGCTCTTCTCACTCACATGGGGGAGCAGAACCACTGTTGACATGAGTTTCTAGTAGATATACACAGAGAATAATCCATCCTGGTTTTGGATGACCACGTGGGAAGCTGTCACATGCAAGTCTGTAAAACCAGCCTGAAAACTGGGGAGTGAGAGAAGTTGGAGTGCCTTGGCTGAGGCACCTTGGTACAATACCTGTGAAAGCCTTACAGCTCACCCACTGATGACAATGGTCTTTTATTTTAATATAGTTGTTTTATAGTTAGCCTTCCTCCACCTCAAATTGTGGTTACTCAGTGCAGCAGAAATGAAGAGGAAATAATAAAACATATTATTTAATTTTTTTTCAGAATCTTTGGGCTAGAAATGACCTAAAAGTAGGTATCACCTACTTTGATTCTTCTATTTTATAGACAAGAGAACTTGAATCTCAGAGAGGTTAAGTGATTGATCTAAGGTCATAAATTTTGGAGGGCACACTTAACTAAGCCTATGCTCTTTATTTCTGTAGCATCTGCCATCCTGAAAGCGTCTGGCATTCTCTTAGGAGCTGGGAGGCAGACTACCCCAGGGGCTCTGCTTGGGTTTTATTCTTTCAACTTGAAGCTTGAGTGTTTGATCTAAAAAAAAAGAGAGAGAAGAAATAATGCTGGACAGTTCCCTTGATGGCACAAACACAATGTAGGAAACTTTTAAACAAAATATACTTTCAGAGAGACAAATTCCAAATATATGGGGCTTTCCAACAGTCCCATAATTACAATCTAGGGATGGTTAATAAGATCAGAGAAGAATTAAAAAAAAAACATCTCTTTTAAATTCAAATTTTCATAATTTATGGGAGTTATGGCATCTAGATCAGGGCTTCTCAAACCTTAACTTGCACAGGGATCAGCTCAAGATCCTGTTAAAATCAGATTCTGATTCATGAATCTGGCCTTTCTGACAGACACCTAGATGATGGCTGTGTGGCTGGTCTACAGACTGTACTTCGAATACCCAGGCTCCAGATAATTAATAGTGAAGGGGGTGAAGGGAGCAGATTTGCCTTAGTGAAAATCTTTCCCTAGAGTGGAATGAGCCACCAGAAGGGATGGGAAATGAGACACCAGTCAGTTTATAGTTTCCCCTTTCTGGAATATTCTAAAGTCCCCCCAGGATATTACTGTATACAGGACCTTTTGGCCCCTTAAGATAATGCTTCACATGCTCTTTCTTTTCCTTCCACTACCCTCTTTGACATTTGTGTGAAAGCTGATTGAGTTCATATCCTCAGGATGCTTCTCTGGTCCTCTGTTCTTTGTCACCATCTCCCAAATCTCTGACAATATGAGGAAGAATTAGTTTAAAGTAATGACACAAAGCAAGCTCTGGGAAAACAAGGCTTGTGCCTGTCTTGGTCATCTCCACATCCCCTAACACCTAACACAGGTGTTGGGCACATAGTAGATCAGTACATATTTGTTGAATGAATGCCTGAACTAAGAGTGTGGGATGACAACAGTGCCTCTGTGATTTTCTGAGGCCTGAGATCTGTCCAAGGTGCTGCTCTGGGGCCCTCAACCTCTCAAGAGGCAGCTCTGTGGTCAGAGCCATGGTGATGTGAGACACTTCCAGTAGCAACTTCTTGTTTCCTGCCCAGTAGCCAGTTGCATGGTAGGAAACTTTTTTCTTGAACAATTATTTTTGAATTATTTTGACTTTGATGTGGCTGTCAAAAGCGAGAGTATAGTAATGAGCTCTCTTTCACTGGCTTTGTTCGGAGGTGACCGTTAATCTAGAATGGTGATGGTAAGACTTCAATTAGCTATCTTTCCTCACACTTGAGATTCTACTTTTCAAAGAATCACAAGTTCATGGACTACAACTTCTATTGAGATGTGTATATCTGGAGAGAGATAGACACAGAAAGACTGAGATCACTGTCTTGGAATTTTTCTCTTTTCTTTCTTTCTTTTTTTTTTTTTAAAGAAAAGACACAAACTCTCATGTTAGTTTACTGGTCTTTGCTGATGACAAGATCCCCATGCATGGCCCTCTGGGCTGGCTACTTGGTGAGAATCACCTGCCCATCGGAGATGCCTGGTGAGCCCAGGGCTGACTGTGTGAGTTACTTGAGCATAGCAGCCACCACCAGGGGACACCCAGAGGTAATATCTGTATCTGAAATGAGCACCTGTTTAGAAGTCATGAATGGGTTCTAATCTGGGCTGTGTTGTTTATCAGCTTTGTAGTCTTGGATAAGTCACTACACTTTTCAGATCATCAGGTTTTTTTTACTCATTTATAAAATTTGTAATTTACTTTGTCCAACTTCTAGGTTTTGTTGAGGATTAAAATAAAGTGGTGTAAAAATTATAAAGGGCCATATAAATGTGAGGTCATGATTTTCTTATAATTGTTTCTTGTCCGAGCCATAGAAGCTGACAGACAAATTCCCGTTAAAGTTTGTTCCAATGGAGCTTCTGATAACAGGCCAGCGGCATCTCCTTTCATTCCAAGGAGTGGTGCAGGCACTCTGTGAGCTCATTTTAGAATATACTTGTACTTCCTCATTTATAAATGAGGTAAAGTGTATACAAATCACTTCATAAGCTAAAATGTTGAATTCTGGTATTATATTTATATTAATTGTTAGAACAGCTGTGCTGATAGGCTCTTTCTTCAAATGAAACCTGGATCAGTTGGCACCTTTAAAAGGGCTGTAAGGAGTAAGGTAAAAGAAAAAATTTTTAAAAAGGGAGTAACCTTGAGTCTAAAGAAGTTGGTATGGAAAGGTGAGAGTCATGCTTTTTGTTTCTGATTTTTGCCTAGTTGCTCCCTCCAGCTGCCTTATTACCCAGCATCAAAGTCTGGAGCTCTAGGTTCGTGGTGCTCCAGGGGACCCCCTAGCTGTATCCCCCTTTGGGGGGATTTATCAGAGTCTTGTACTTATCAGGGAAGTAATGTTCATTTTTGAATCATGGGGTTGGAGAGTCTCAGGGGTCTGGCCTAATCCTAGGCAGACCCTGCAACCCCTGAATCTGGCCATGGGCCTCTGATACATCAAAGCAGTGGGAGCCTGTGAGCATAAAGGCTAAGTCAGCATCCTCCTGACCACCCAATGCCAAGCAGACATGTACCTGTGAGGTCGCTCAGCCTATCCCAGCACCAGACAACTGTCCAGTTATTGCAGTGTTGGGAGACAAGAAGCAGGAGGCTTGTCTCCAGTTGAAGAGTATTGAGAGGAGGGCTGGTGGGGAGCAAAAAACCCCCTGTAAAGGTTCACTCTGGTCCTTCCTTGTAGCATATGCAGTGGTTTCTGGGGATAGGACTGCTGTCAGCTAAGCTGGTGTGGATGGTTAGAGATGACACAGAGTGGCTCAAAGCTGGTTTGTGCATAGATAGGCTTTTCAGAGGCCAGAAAGCTGCATGGTTCACACAAACGTGGCAACATGTTGTGCTTTGCCAAGGTAGAATCACAGTTGTGAATGGCCACAGAGCCCCAGGAAATCCCATAAGCTCAAAAAATGAGAACCTTCCCAATAAAAGGAGGAAATGCTCACTGTAAATTTTAATCTCCCCTCCTTACTCCTTTTCTCCTACCTTCTCCCTTCAAAGAATTTCAGTTCTTTCCCTGTAAACTCAACCTATGCTTGCCAAGACTCAGCGTAGGTGTCACTTCCCTTGGGAGGTCATTCCTCACTGTCCCCACACTCACAGCTGGATCAGGTACACTTCCTTAATGTTCCCATGAGACTCTGGGCCATCAGCTTCTCCATTAGATGTGAGTTTTTCTATCTATGCCTGTAGCACATTAATGAATCATGAAGTAGAAACAGAAGTCAAGACCAATGCTTTAAAGACAATGAAATAGAATAGAAAGAAGAGTGAATCACACATAGCAGTAGTTACCGTCACCATGTGAAACCTTCACTTTAGTTGTGCATCTTCCTGTGTGTTTGCCTGTATATGTATGTAGAGAGAGGTGATACAAAATGTATTTCTTAATGTAGGTCTCAGTCAAAAAAGTTTGAAAACCATGGTTCTAGAGGGAATTACTTAAGGCGAGGGCCACGGTTTCCTAGAACAAGGCATACCGCCTACTACATGCATACAGCAGAGTAAGTGCTTGTAGATAAAATAATAAAGAAAAAGACTTCATGGTTAAGCAAGTCCTCGTACATGTCTTTTTCAGCCAGTGCCAGCTGTGGGGATTTTTAATTCAATACGCTAATGGGTATCCTCATCTTTCTGATGTGCCCCCAATTCCCAGCAGAAATGTCTGAGCTATAAGGCAGCCCTGTCAATGGTCCTGGGGAGCAGCCTGGCCAGTCTGAAATGGCAATTATGTCAAGCCAAGACTACATTCAGTTTCAAACTGAAAATTCTTCAGGGTGCCGCACGAGGAGCCATAAAGCAGACAAGCCCATAAGGTGCTTATTAAGTTGGGCTGATTATGATTAGTACAACCATAATTACAGAGAGACAGAGGTGACAATGCAGTGAGCTGTGAAAGAAGAGAGAGTCGTGTGAGCAGACAATGAGAGAGTGCCGTTGAGTGTGTTTGTGAGTGCCGTGAGGCCAATCCAAGAGGAGGAGACATTTGACACCATCTTTGAAGGATCAGTTGGTTTTGGTTTTGACAGGAAACCTGGGGCAAGGGGGTGGTGCTCAAACACCAACCAGAGGCACCCCAGTCCTTGTCTGTCAGGGCAAGAAGCTGCTCCAGTGCAGCAGACAGTGTATATGGGCTTCCCAGCTGCTAGCCAATAGTCTTGATGAAACACCTGCATGGTTTCCTGGCCATCTGATGTTTGTAACAGCCAATGACACATGTGCATACTTCTTTCAAAAGGAGAAAGAACTGGGTTCTGTGGCTGGTTAGTGAGTGGGGTGTGAATTGGAATGGGGATATTAAACATTGATATTAAACTTTGGACATCCAGCAACACAAAGATAGCTTATAGCTATAGAATGTCTGTGTCTTCTGTCTGATAGAAGTTTTATTTTTGTTTTTGTTTGAGTCATTGTTAAATTTCTTTGAGCCATGCCCTTCTTTACTTTTCTGCTTGTCAAGTTCAGTGATACCCACCTCCCATGTCTTTTTCAAATGTCAGTGTTGTCACGTGCGTGCCCAAATCTGATGACATATGGGAAAATACATGTTCTTTCACCATATTGCATTAGGATACACAGACATTTTTTCAGGACCTTAAAGATAAAAAGGGCTATATGTCCTGAGTGTTATGCCATATTTACCACCGGCCTAATCCACCATGGGAGTATAGAGGCAGTTCCTAGTCTGGATAGCCTACTGCGATGTTCCTAATGGAAACTGACTCTACCCGGCTTGTGTCTGTTTTCAGGGCCACAATTTCCCAGAGCCGCAGTTCTCACTCCTTGAACAAACAACTCATCATTAACATGGAACCCCTGCAGCCCCTGCTGCCTTCCCCCAATGAGCAGGAAGAGGACCTTCCTCTGGGTGAGGGTAAGTACAACTGCTGGAGGCTCACCCTGAAGGAATGAGTGAGGCACAAATCCTGGGTAGGTTGGTAATGGTTGAGGTGGGGATCGGAGTGAGTCATAAACTGTTTTTTTGGTAAATAAGCTATTTTCATTGGAAGATGGCATTATATTGAGCATTTTATCAGTTTCTCCTGGAAAGAGTTCACTGATACAGAGTGTTCCTAAAATTTCATGTTAAAGCAGTAATGGTGTTAGGTTCTCACTGTCTAGTAGGGTAGCTATTAGCCATATGTGGCTATTTAAAACAAAGTTTAAATTAGTTAAAATTAAAAATTTAGTTTCTCAGCCACATCAGCTAGATTTCTAATGCCTGATAGTCACATGTGACTGATCAGATGAACATTTCCATCATTGCAGAAAGTTCTATTGGATGGTGATGTTTTTGACTATAACCACAATGAAATTAGTGGTTATAAAGAATTTTCCACAAGTATCTCTATGCTGGTCATCCCCTTTCTGTCTCAGTATTTCTCCAGCCTCTAGTTCCCTTTTCCATAAGTCCTTGTCTGACAGTTTTGATCTAAGCTAAAACATATAAAGTCTACTTCAACCCAAAATTTGTTATATTTTTAAAAACTATAATCTATGTGCTTCTACGCTTCCTTTTTTTTGTGTGTGCTTTTAAGGACTTTATTTACTTGGAAATAAGCTCACCACACTTTATTGCTACAGATAGACAGTGTGACAAATCTCACATTCTTATTAATTTCAAAGTAAATTAAAAAACAATTCTTCTGTGTTTGTGAGTCTGTTTTTGATTAGTTTGTTCCTTTTGTTTCTTAGATTCTACATATAAGTGAAATTGTATGGTATTTATCTTTTTCTGTCTGACATTTCACTCAGCATAATAACCTCTAGGTCCATCCATGTTGTTGAAAATGGTAAGATTTTATTTTAAACAAAATAAATACTATGTATCAGGCTCTGTCCTAGGTATAGTATTATATAAATTAAAAAAATTTTTCACCCAAAATAATTATTGGAACCCTGAACACAACCATAACATGATTTTTCTTTATGTGATTTTAGTTTCATTATTTAAAATCTGGATACTGGGCAGTTTCAAGGGGGCAGGCCACTCTGTCCCAAAAAGATCACTTTCACCTGCAACTTCAAATCAAGAATTTCTTGCATTTAAGAAAACTTTTCAGGCCATAATAAGAATGTGGCTTGGATGCAGATATCCTTGGGGGAGAGGTAGCAACTAATTCACACCGAAGGAATTTGAGTAAATATTTTCCTTTAAAAATGTTTATATGGTTAAAAGGAGAACTGGGCACCTGGATGCCAAAAATACCATGTGTGGAGAGAAAGTGTGCAAAATACAGAGGAGAGGGCCTCAGAAGACAACTCTATCCTCAGCTAGGACAGAAAGTGATGATATTAAGAACAGACATGTTGTAAGTAATGGCCTTTTACTCTGTCTTAACAGTTAATTCTGTAAGCTCTATGCTAAATTAATTTTAGGGTCTCAGGGTCTCTGTTCCTTGTCTACATTTTTCAGCAGTTTGTCTGTTTTTGTATGCTTTTCAAGTGAAATAAAGCAGCTTTCAGTTCTGATCATTAATAGTTTTCTGGGCTTCCTCCAAAATGCCTAGAATATTGGTTTGAGTGGAAATCACTTTTTCTGGAGATCATGATTATCCTGAGGTCAAATAGAAAAGAGGACGGGAGAAAGAACAATCCAAGCTTCGGATCGTGACTGTGCCTTGTTGTGAAACCCAGATGGGATAAAAGTTGGAAGACCAAACAGGTTGAACAATTACCACGGGAAGTGTGGAAGCCAGGTCATTGTTGCTCCATGCGCCCCCCCAGGATTTGAAGGGGAGCTTGGGCAAAATTTAACATGACAACTATGTGAATAGGAGATACATGCCATATAATTAACAGCAATAAAAATGAAAATCTTCATGACCTATAGAATCCATAAGCCACTTTTTCATTATTTCCAATAATTTTATAGAAGAATCTTAAATTCTTTCATCAGCTCTAAAGTTAAACTGATAGGTCTTTCTCTTAAAAAGTCCAAAATAGCTTTATAAATTTCTAATAAAACTATTTTTTTCCTAAATAATTCATCTCCTTATGCCACAGGCTTATGGGACATCTTCATAGGTTTTGAAGCTCAGGTAAATCATAACACCTTCCAGGATATAGAATCAACTTAAAAGGAAGAAAAGTAAAAACAATAGCATTGTTAAATGTCCAGTAGAGAGAATGAATTTCCGAATCTAGAGAAGAGAGCAAAGTCATCTTAGGCACCATGGAATTTCAAGTTAAGATTCCCACAGTGAACCTGGCTCTGTGTTCTCGATACCATTATATGTTGGTTACTGTCTGAGAGTCAGATTCTGCTCTGAGTATCTCATCTTTGGGTGCCAGGCAATGGGATTCAGACATTCCATAGAGATGAGTACTTATTTCATAGACTTATATTTCTCTGATACATAAAGAGAAGAGAGGCAGAGCATAGTATACCTTGAGAAAATGATGTTTCCACTTTTGTGAATAGGCTCTGTTTCTGGACATATACAATGTTATTAATTTTGTTTTATCTTTAGGTTTTGATATTTTAGTACTTTTTCTGAGCAAGAGCAGAGTTGAGAGAGGCTGGGAATTCATTCATTCTTTATAACAAACATGACAAAAACAAAGTATACAACTTGTAGACCATACTTAGTGTGTGCAAGTTGCTGTGGCCTCTCTTCCCTGGAGGTTCACAGCCTGTTGGGATCTGCAGTGGATCACAGGGGTCCTGCCTTTGCTAATTGAATTGTGTGCTCACTTTTCTGCATGTCTCATGAGACATCAGTACCTAAAGCTGCCTGGAGAATGTCTGTTCTCTTTTAATCTCATTAGAGTATCTGACATAAATTTGGTGAGCAAAGGAATGAATGGATGAGACTTACAGATAGAGCTGTGGGTGGGCTGGTCCACCTGCATTGTTTTTTTTATGTGGCTTGGGGGAGGAAGGGTCATTGGAACAGTGAAAGGTGAAGCAGAAAATTAGGAAAGAGCCAGATCATGATGGTGTCTTTTGACTTACTGGAGAGTTTAGACTTTAACCTGATGGCAATTGGAAAGTACTGAAGGATTTCAAGCGTGGAAATGACCTCATCATTTGTGCTATGTAGAGGGCAGATGAGATGTGGGTATGGCTGAAGCAGTTTTTTGACCTAAGCATTATTGACTTTTTTGAGCTTTATAATTTTTTGTTGGGGGCTGTCCCATGCATTGTACAGTGTTTAGCAACACCCTGACTTTTATCCAGTAAATGCCAGTAGTACCCTACTAGTCTTGACAACCAAAAATGTCTCCATGTGTTTCCAGCTGTCTCCTAGAGAACAAAATTGCTCCCTGGCTGAGAATCACTGGGTTGGAGGCACAGAGACCACACAAAAACCATTGCACTAGCTCAGATAATAGATAAATAAGGGCTGAACTGAGGCAATGAGAGTGGGACTAGGGTGGAGGCAGGGGATTCAAGCTAAGAAACTGCAGAGATGTGGAGATGGGGTCATTGGTTACAGGGTAGATTCACAGTCTGTGGACTCCTGTCCAAGTTCTACCCTTATGTTCCAGACTTTCACTGAGAGTGAAAAGACTTCAACCTCTTTCTTTAAAGATGAGACACTTGAGACACAGAAAGTTTTAAATCAGCACCACTCAGAGTCAGTAGCAAAACTGATTTTGTTTAGATATTGGAAATTTCTCTTTTGTTTAGTTAGGTATTGTATATTGATTGCCTCCCTGGGTTTCAAACATGGAGTGAAGGAGACTTGGACATCACTGCTCACCTTTGATATCACTGTTCCCCATCTCTACATAGTGGCTCAGATTCTTGTTTGGGGGAGTTAAAAATCACACATTTTGAAATTGGATCCATAAACAGGTCCAGGTTGGCAGCATGAGTCCTATTTAAAGAGTTGTCTGATCAGGACTTAAAAAAAAAATCAGGTTCAGAGAAGAAAGATTTTACCCTTCTTGACACTTAGAGGTTCCATCTCTGTAAGGTCATGGGAAAGTCCTGGCACCCTGTATCACATTGGGTGCTGTGGTGGTAGCATCTCTGCTGCTGCCATGACTGGGGTCACCACCACTCATTTGTCTGACAAGCTTTTTCTGTTCCTCCTAGAACTTCAAGTTTCTCAAAGACAGCTGGGCAGAGCATGCTTACCCAGATTAGCCCAGCAGCATTCTGGGAGAACATGTGATCCCATTCACCCACACGACAGCTGGAGGATTAGCTCTGAAGTTCGCTGTGTCTCAGCAGAGAAAATACAAAATCAGTTCCTAGGCACCACTAGGCAACGGGAAAGTTTTCAGTGTTACCCTAAAGTGGCTCAGTTACAGGATCTGATAAGATTAGAAGATTAGTGCTGTGGAAAACTTTAGATGAGACTGGCAAACCATTTGAAAAGTGCCACTTAGAGCTTCTGAAAGTTACAGGAGGGGAAAAAATTGAAGGTGGGAATTGTTCTGGGTGAAAATGACATTTTAAAGTGTCATCAATCTGAATGGTTTCATGTGCAAAATGGAGTAGGGTGTCTGTAGTCTAGACAGCAAAAGGCTTGCATGTTTTATTGGTGGAGTATATTTTTCATTATGGAAAGATGCTGCATTATGGTAGAGAAGAATGAAATGAATCACTTGACACTTGATAGCTGGCAGTTAACTGGCATTCATTGAAGATCATCTTGTCTACCGGAACAATGGCACAGGCTGGCAGAATTAAACAGGCAGGATATCATGCTTTCTTCCCCTCGTAGACAAAACTAAATAAGAGGTGAAAATGTTGGACACTTTCCTGCTGACAAAACAAAAGCACAGTGGAGACAGAAGAATTTCTGTAAAGGAGCATCTAGGGGATGGCAATGTGGTTGCATGAAGCTTCATGTGCATATGATTGAGAACATGTCTACATCAAAGAAAGATGGAAATTAAGGGGGGTGGTAAAACTCTTCCAAGCCACCCTTTAGTACTCTTTCTGTAGATGTTTGTGTGTGTTTGTGCATGTGTTATGTGAGTGCATGTGTTTGTTATAGACATGATTCTCTGTGTGTGTGGGAAGAGCAGTGGGGGTGTTTAAAGGTTTGTTTACAGCAGAGGTCTCCAACCCTTGGTCCACAGACTGGTACTGGTCAGTGGCCTGTTGCACAGACTGCACAGCAGGAGGAGAGTGGCAGGTGAGCAAGTGAAGAGTGAAGCTTCTTCTGTATTTGCAGCCGCTCCCCAGTGCTAGTATCACTGCCTCAGCTCCATCTCAGATCATCAGGCATTAGATTCTCATAGGAGCACTGGTCCCTGTGCCAAAAAGGTTGGGAATTGCTGGTTTACAGTGTTTGGCCCTAACTATAGACAGCTTAAAGTGGCATCATTGAAATTCTAGAAAGTCTGTATATGAAGCTATGAAGGCATTTTGAGCCTATCAAAAGAGTAGTGCCTTCATCCACCAAGCATGCCATACTCTTGACCCCACCCACTGTACACCCCAACACATCACAGGTGACCTGTAGGGCTAACTGCATTTTTCCATGTGAGGTTCTTGATGTCATACCAGGCAGAGCCTCTCACATACTACACAGTTGCCCCAACCCTATCACTGGAGAAGTTTCTAAGAGTTCAAGGCTGTAATGTTTACACTGGTTCTGAATTCCTGTGCCCACTCTCCTCCCTCTTTCTTTCCTGTCATTTTCCCCTATGTGCTGAGTCATTTCAGGCTATGTCATGGCACACATTCGGAGTGATGTGCTGTCTTTTTGACACTTCTTTTATGCTCCATCAAACAGTAGGAGCTGTTAATAAGTCCCATGGAACCACATTCTTCTTGCGTTATTGTTAGCTGGTGACAGCAGACCAATTAGCTCCAGCTCTAATTGTACTTATCCCTGCCATGGGGTTTGTGATTGTTTGTATTTTCTTATTATAAAGCATATTTATCATCTAGAAAATTTAGAAAGTACTAAAAAAAAGCATAAATAAGCAGAAAAAAACATCACTTTCCAGATTATCCCACCTCCTGGAAGGAATCAGTGTTAGCAATTTTCTTTGCTGTGCATTTCAATGCCTTTGTGATCATCCTATGTGTACCACTTTTAAAATCTTGGCTTTGTTTGCTTAATGTTGAAAACATACCATAAAGTGAACTGTAGTTCAACAAAGATTGGGAACATATTTAATGCAAATGCAGGCAATTGAGTTAATATCTTGAATTAGAAGAGACTCATACAAAGCTCCATTTTAAACAGCATTTTAGCACTGTGTACATTTGGCTCTCTTGAACTTTTTTATTTAATAGCACCCACAGTCTCCCATGCTGACAGCTGTCCAGCAGTGTGGAACCTGCTCCCCAAAAGCTAGGAGCCTCAACGGAGCGGAGGACAGCGCCTGGTTTTCCTTATAACTGCAGTATCAGATTAGCAGATCAAAATTTAGAATCCATGATCCCATCTATTCTGTAAGAAAGAACCACAGATTGGGTCCACAGTTCTTCTAGGGTAGGAGATGCCAAAGTCAACTGGGGAGAGGATGGTATGAGCTAAAGGCCTGAGTGAGTTCTGAAAATTCAAGTTCGTAATATTTGTAAGCTCTTCAAAGCATTGTACTTTTTTTGTGCTTTTCTTTAGAGTTCGTTTCATCTTTGGACTTTGGTTTCTGGTATTTACTGACAACTTAAGTACTCTTAAGAAGTTTGTATCACTTGACAGAGATCTGTGAAATTTTAAGTGTTTTACACTGCTGTAAAGAAGCTTAATGCTTTATTCCTGATACAATTTAAGTGCATTTTATTGGCAAGGATTTTGTATTTTACATCATCAGACATTAACAGTGTGTCATTGTAGTTCTGTAGTTGGCTAATTCCCATGAATTATTCATTTTACGAAATAGAGTATTCCTCTGTACATATAGCAGTGCTTCACATCACTGCTCTGTGTCTTCATTTGTGCCTTGGACAAGTGAGGAAATAGAAACTCTGGTCTCAGCTCCTCCACCAAGCAGCTGGGTGAACGTAGACAAGATGCTCCACCATTGGGAGCCTCATATTCCTCGTCTATAATATAAAAAGAAAATCTGACTTGAGCACCACTCAAAGGCTTTCTGGCTATAAACTCTTTGATTCTTTTGCTGAATGTCAAGGTCAGACTCCAGGACTATGCCTTGAGGTCTTCTAAAATGAGAATGGGAACGTGGGGTCAGGAATACCTTTCATAGCTTTTGAGAGTTAGAGGGAATGTCCTGGATATTCTAGTACAGGAATTGGTGAACTATGGCCTGTGGCTGACCCCACCCTGTTTTTTGTTTGTTTGTTTGTTTTTGTTTCCTAGCCTAAGAGCAAAGGTTACAATTTAAATGATTATGTAGAAGTACCTACATAATATCCTCGATTTTACCTCTTGGCCTGCAGAGCCTCACATTTACTATCTGGGCCTTTCCAGGAAAAGTTTGCTAATCTCTGATCCAGCACATTCCTCAGGACTCTATAAATGAGAGAGCTCAGAGAGGAAAGGCAATTTGCCTGAAGTTACATAGCTGGATAAGTCCGGAGTGGGAATCAAACCTGGTTCTCAAACTCCTGGCCCAGGCATCTTCAAACACATCTAAAACGGCTCACCTCCTTCTTACTAAAACAGAATCAGTAACTAGGGAACAGCATTTATTTTTCAGTGATGTGAAATGAAGTCACAAAAGAAATGACTTATATAAATGTAGAGAGTCTGTGATTCAGTGGGAAGGGCTCCTGAGTATTCTGGGTAGCATTCAAGCCTTTGGTCTTCAATTTTTTAGCAGGCCAGGACCTAGTGATTCCTTGGAGACTTGCCACACACTGAATAGTGTTCCCTCATCTCAGAGTGAGTGATGAGAAGGCTGTGGACAAAGTGTGCCCCACACCCCCGAAAAAATCCTAGTAGAGCCTGCTGCAGGAAAACACAGAACGGCTCGCTGCCTTCTGGGAATCAACGTTCTGATTTCAGAGCTGAATTCATTAAATAAGGAACGGCTCTCTCTGGGCCTAGTTCTAATTACTCATAGTCTGTTTAAAGGATCTTTGTCTAATTAGTGAAAGTAATTCAGTGTGGAACTTCCCAAATCACTACTCTTGCTTAAGTTGGCACTTTGCTGCTGTATGTCAGTATTAATAATTAATTGCTTTAAAGGATGCAGCCGGGGTGAAAAAAATGTCAGTCAAGTGTCCCGTGAAGTAATCCGGCCACAGTCCTTGAGGGCTGGGCTGTGAGCCAGCGGAGAACAGAAGCATGAACAGCCGTGACAGCCAGAGCATGGTCTGCGATGGGAAAGACATTGTGCTTGGCACTTAGACAAGTAAACACTCCCACCACATCCCTAAGAAGCTGCAGGAGAGGGAAAGTGAAAATATTACTAAACCATTGCCATTAGAAAGCAGAAGCTATAATTTTCTGAATCCCACAGTCAGCATGGGATTCTGTTTCCTAGTGTTTTTGTTAGTGGGTTGATAGTGTTAAATAAATGTTCTTTGTGGAACCCAGGCTTACAGGGAGGCGGGATCTTACAGAATCTCCTTCCCGCCCGTTCTTCTGTTAAGACCCAGTGCCAAGTATGTGGAATAAAGTATTGGGAAGGGTGTACTAGGTCTACTCTTTTGGGTACACTCCTAATGGTAGATCTGTGGCAGTGTGGGCAGGGTTCAGAAAAGAGGCTTGGTCAGTTGGCACAGGCTGGGTGTTGGGGGTGTCCACTGGGGTGCACATCCAATTCTATCTATAGAGGGGTGTGACCTCCCACTTAGTCTGGCTGATGGTGAATTGGAGGCCCCAGAGCCATGACTACCAGAGTGAGGTGTGTGTTGTGGGCTTATATAATGTCCCACTGGGGTAGAGGAGAAACTGTAAACTTCTATTGGTATTTCACTTTTATCACCTCATAAATTTCTATTGTGTAGGTTTTATAATGGACATAATATATGACAACAGCGTGTGTCTAGTTTATAAATAAATATGCATTTATTCATAAGTATGAGCAAACTCTCCCCACCCACAAATTTTGGATACAACTGATCTTATAGATAAGTCAACAAAAAAGAAGAGGCGGGGCATGTTTTTGAAACTCTGAAATCTCTGTTCATGCCAAAATTTCAGATTCCTAAAATAGATGCGTGATCCATCTGCTCTAGTTACGGCGGTGACATGCCATTTGCATGCTTTTAGTCTTTCACTCTGGTGAAAGACTGCCAGGATGAGTCACCCAAGCAGAGTTTGGAGTTTACCAAACTATTTGGTAGGTGCTGTGTCACTCTCGCCGGAGTGTATTGTGGTGGCTCTGAGTCCACAGCTTACGTGGGCTGACTCCACTTTTGGAATGGATATGTGACACACCTTTGGGGGGATTCTCTGGTGGTAGGAGAAGCATTAGATAGAGAGAGAGAGGGCTGAGGCTCATTCATTCATTCACTTGATAAACATTTACTTCTTATCTGACACATGCTGGGCACTACATTACTAGAATTTTATTTCTTCTTTTATAAAACAAGGTGAGATGATTTCTAAGTTTCCTCCCCACTCTGACTATTCTTTAATAATTCTTCCACCAAATTACTTCTTTTTTTAAATATATGCTTTTCATTAGTACCTCGGAAAACAAAAGGTATAGACAACTTCTTCTGGAATGTTTTTAATGACACAGTAAACGTGTGGCATAATCATCTATAAAAGCAGGGTTAAGGTTTTTCCCATTATTATTATTTTTTCTTTTTTTTCCCTAACCCTAACCTTAACCCTTAACCCTTAACCTTAGCCCTAACCCTTAATCTTAACCCTAACCCTTAACCTTAACTCTTAACTCTAACCCTAAGGTTTTTTCCCATTATTTTTGTGAGTTACAAAATTCCAACATAAAACTGAAATTAACCACAGCTAGCATAAAGGGGAATATAAAGTGAATGTTTCTCCCCACTTGAAAGAGCCCTCATATTCTTTATAAATCCAATTTGAAACTTTTTAAAACCTCAAAACTTCACTGTGGCATAGGAAAGTGAAAATGGGCAGATGCTTTGGCTGAAAGAAAAGTAAATAGGGTTTTCAGGATGATCCACTTGATAATCTAAACATAGACTAGATTTTACTATTAAAGGAAGGATTATTCATATTCAAAACTGGAGCAGCCCTTGTGACCTATGTCAGACCCTGCCTGAGCCCCTCTGCCACAGCTGCACAATTTGACCCCTAAATACAGGCTCGGCCACACCCTTGACTATAGGACCAAACCTGCCCTCCCCTGGGAGGGAACTAAGCCACAGCCTAGCCCTTGCCTCAGGCTCTCAGTCTTGCTCTCTTTCTTGATCTGTCCTGTCTTTTTCTGGTCCTCATGCCAGCCTTGTTCCTTTTCCCAAGTCTCTGCTCTAGTGGTGTCCCTGGTATTCAACTTGCCCAGGACTTTGAGGCCCCTTCGCCTGGGGCTGGGCCAGGCACCTGACCCCTACTCTGTGTCTGGAGCCTTGCCCTGCTCTGCTGGTGGACAGCCTGCATGGATCTGTCTTGAGTCTCCTGGTGCCATATTCTGTTCCTTCCCAGTGCGGACTGTTTCACAGCACTTGCCCTGTCCTGAGTAGAGGAGTCTGGTTTTAAATGCCCATCTTCTCCCATTAAACTTCTCCCACTGCTCAGTGATCATAAGATTCTTACTTGTCAAATCCATCAGCAAAATCCTGTTCACTGTAACTTTTTAAATACACTCCAAGATCATTGCCACTGTAGCACCCCAACTGCAGTCACTCTTTGTCTCTTGGGATGCTCTGCCCCCATTTGCTTCTGTTCCTATCTCCCTCCTCTAACCGTATTTCCCACACAGTAGCCAGGGTGAATGTTTTATATTCAGATCCAGTTATAATAAAATCATAGCCCCTCATTCTGGCCTATGAGGCCCTGGTGCTTTGCCCCCTGCCCACCCTTGGAGCATTTCCTTCTGTCCTCCTCTTGAATCTCTATGTTCCCACCACACTGATCTTCCCATTCTCTCTTGAATATGCTGAGCTCATTGTCACCTCAGGGCCTTCACATGAGCTGTTTCAGCTACCTGGAAAGGCCTTTCCTCTGGTCTTTCAGGGCTGTTTCTTTAAGTCTTAACTAAGTTTCATGTCCTTGGGAAGCCTTCCCTAAATCTGAGTAGTTCTCCCATCCTGAGTAGTTTTCCCAATTTGAGTAATTCTCCCATCCTACCCATTTGTTGCCTCTCATGCCATCACCCTGGTTGATTTTTGTCAGAGCGCTTGGCACTATTGAGCACTTTCTAATTTATTTATGTGTCTTCCTGTTTGCTGACTGTCTTCCTTGACAAAAACATCAGCTTCACGGGAGCAGAGATTTTACCTGTTTCACCCCCACATTATACCTAGCACTTAGAGATGTTTTGACACACAGCCAGAGCTAAATTAATACTTGCCAGATAAGTGAACAATGAATGAATGAATGTATAAATTCTAAGTGCTGGCAGGACAGCCTTTGCTTGTATAAGAGAAAACATATAAGTGGAATATTCTCCTGGCATTAGGGTTTACCAGAAGCTGTTTTGTTTCATTTTTAATTTGAAATCAAAAGCTATATGATAGTCATTATAGAAAATTTGGAAAAAACAAAAACCAAAATTAAATTTAAAAAATTCTTGCTATCTCTTATGTTCAAACTGTAGTATGAATGTGTATAATTCATCTATATAGTTTTAACAAATATTGAATTACATTGGAGATACTATTTTGTGATCTGCTTTTTCATTTATTAATAGAGCATGAACATTTCTCCATGACATTAAATATCTTCCATTATTTTAATGGGCATACATTATTTCATCACATAAATATGCAAAAATATTTCTCACCCTTCCCACCTCCCACCAAATTAGATATAAGAATGTCTCTTATTGTAGCCTTAAAACTGGGTATAACATTTCCTCAAGATCTTTGATAATTTGAAAGGCAAAACTTAAGAGTAGTTAGACATTGTTCTGGCATTTATTGGCCATTTGTGTTTCTCATTCTGAACATGCAACTAGAGTGTATATGAGAGGCCTTTGGCTGGTGTGTTGGGTGGAAGAATTGGGTCCTCCTACCTCTAGCTTCTTGATTACTTAGCAGCAACACAAGGAGCCCGCAGTTCCAGAAGAGCCTGGCATTTTCCACAAGGAGATACAGATGCCCTCTTTCTTAATACCATTTGCAAAGCTGTTGGGAAATATAGAGGAAAAAAATTAGAGCCCATTCATTAATGTAGCTCAATTTAATTTCCTTTACTCAGAGAAAAATGGTTTATCTGTAATGGTGACTTGTGCCTGGAGGGAGTGAAATAATAAAACAGGGGATGGAAAAACAAATTTATCCTGTATAGGAACAAAGGAAATAGATACTTGGTTGAAACTCTTTAACACAGATCAAAAGAGGCTGTTCTAATTAGAGCCAGTAAGAACAGCATTGCCATCCATTTCTTCTTCTAGGGAAACTTCTGGGTATATTGGCATCTGACAGAACTGCACTGTCAATGAATTGCCTAAGACATCGACATCATGGAATTTTTAAGCCCTAGGTTCAACCAGGATAGAAGAAAACACTTTATTTATATAGAAGGAAGAATATGAATTATAGGTAATTTTGGTCAGTGATGGCAAAAATTCTACCAAGGGAATTTTTGATGCTGGTTTTTGAAGAATGCATTGCAGTTATAAAACTCCTAGTCCCCATCCAACTTATTTGGGAGATTTTCAGCCGGTTCCTCTATGGACAACTGTGGAAAATTTTCCTTCATGGCCCTGCCACCTCTACAGTGAGGGTAACTGTAAGTATTCAGGCCCTGTCTTTATTCACAGGGTTTTAAGAGTGCCTTTAGTGACTGAGTACAGATGTCTCTTATAGTAGATAAATCATAAGGGATGGACATTACGTTGTTGCTGCATAGTCTATGGGTGGCTCGTTGGGTGATGACTCCCATGAAACTTCTTGGTGCTGTCCGTGGATGGCACATGATCCTTGGAGCCTGGGATCTCTTATCTCATCCTCTTCTCTACTTGTGGCCCTTTTAATTCCCCTCTTATTCAAAGTGCAGATTCTTTTCTCCAGGCTGCAAGAGAGAGAGGTCTTTCTGTCTTGGAGTAATGGTTTGTGAAATTAATGGTCAAGTATTTGTGGTTATTGTTGTTGTTGTTGTTGTTGGATGAGTTAGGTTTGCTCTAGGGGGATCAAGAAAAGACTACCAGGAATGTTGTTAGTATAGGTGGAAGGAGAAGCCCATTGATTAATATTTCAAAATGTTACCTTATCACAACTGGAAGACAGTAAAGCTTGTTCTTCACTTGTGTTTGGAAAGAGATAAGACAGCAAAGTGGAGAGACCACTGAACTTAGAATAAGAAGATCAAGATTTTAGATGGAGTGTTTTCACTGATGAGGGTGATCTTGATGTCCGCTCTTTCTCCACACAGAGTGCTCAGTCCTATGGTGCCACCCTATTCTTTCAGTGCTCATTGGCCACCTCTACCTGGAGGCCATAAAACAGCTCTCATCTAACACATCAAACTTACTGTGTTTACAACTACACTCAGACTATCATCCTTCCCCAAACATGAATCTCACTCTGACTTGGTTAATGACATGACTATGTACAACTTCCCTAGCCAGAGACCTGTAGTCCATCCTTGTCTTGTTACCCTTCCTCATGCCCCACATCCTCTTAGCCACCAGAGTCTTATCAAGTCCACCTCAGAAGCAATGCTGATGTTTGCTCCAGTTCTTCAGCCTGTGGCTGCAACTTCATTTTAGGTCCCCTCTTCTCTTTCTTGGAACTCTTGGAACATTGCAATATCTTCCTTATTGATCTCCCTATAACCCATCCTCTAAACTCCTGCTAGAAGTACTGCCCTTGTTCGAAGTAGTTCCTGGAACCTTCTCCATTGACTGTGGAGGAGAGTCCAGCCCTGCAAGTGTTCATGGCTCCTGACAATCTGACCCTTGCTTCCTTGCTTTCCTCTCCAGCCTTATGCCTGCCTTTATCCTGCCTGACCCTCTCATCAGTCTCTGCACAGCTTCCGCCTCCAGCCCTGTATGCCCATGCTGATTCCTTTCTATAGTCTGGTTCCTTTGCTTGGGCTGCTCTTTCAACTTCCCTTTGTTCCACTAGGTAATCCCATCCTGATTTCTCAAGCGGCTCCTCCTCTATGATTTATTTCCTGGCTCTGAAGACAATAGTTTCCTTCTTTTTCATCCTTGCATTTATTTTTTCCAGCTTTATTGAGATATATTTGATATATAATACTGAAAAAGTTTAAGGCATATAATATGTAGATTTGATACATTTATATATTACAAAATGATTATCACTATAGTATTAGTTAATATCTGCATCACATCACATAATTACCATTTCTTTTTTGTGGTAAGAACATTTAAGATTTACTCTTATAGTGACATTCAAATATGTAATAGTGTATTATTAGCTATAACCACCATACAGTGCGTTAGATTTCCTGGAACTTGCTAATCTTATAACTGGAAGTTTGTATCCTCTGACCAACATCTCCCTATTTCCCCCAACCCCCAAGCCTGGTAGCCACTACTCTACTCTCCATTTTCCTGGAGACTCTGCTTCTTGTGCTTGATTTCTAACTACTTGTTTACATGTCTGATCTAACTGGGTGCCCACTCTCAGTGTGGCATCTGGTATTTGCTCAGTAAAGGATGGACAGTTGAAGGGAAGAGGGGCCACTCTGGTTGACTTTTCTGGTCCTGACCCTAAGCCCTAAAATGAAATATAAGTCCTGTGTTATGGAATAAGATACAAGACTCAGAGTTTTAATTTGCTTGAGAACTCAAAATAAATACAACGCATAGTTGTAATGCGTTAGACTTTTTATATCATTTGAAAATAACTAGTGGTTTTTTTTTGCTCTCACTTTATTTTTAAGCATTTAAACACTTATTCTATTGGAGCAGATTATGATCATTTCAAAGATTTTGTGCAGAAATCCTGTAGTCTTTTTTTTTGAGGATGGGGTGGGGAACTAAATCCATTTTTCAGAAGAGGGAGGCAGTGACTCAACAGAAACATTTATCTTGAGTCACAAACATGCTTTAAACTTTTATTTCTTACCCAAAGCTGACTTCATGGAATGATATGCTCTTTTCCTTTTGTAAAGAAGATGGGGCGGGGGTGGGGGACTGAGGAGGTCAGGAAAACAGAAGGGACCACGAAGTGCGGGGGCCTTTGAGCTCTAAGTAGGCCTTGTGATCCACAGCCCCCAGAAGACCCATTCATGGCCGCTCTGGTTGGCACTCAGGTTTTCCCCTCTTTGATTTGATCAGTTGAATCTGGATTACTAGACTATTAAAAGAAAAAATTACAGAAGACAAAACATTAAGTGACATTCACTTCAGAACTGACTTCACTGCTTTTCTTCTAAAGCTCTAGAGAAGTTTCCAGCATTATTCTTCAGGACCTGATTGGGAAGTTTGTTTAAGCAAATGTTGTGTATCATTGTTCATCCTTAGATTTTCCAGGAAGTGTCCATGGGACCTATCTCTGTTAAGATTCTGTGGCCATGAGAATTTATCACTAGGCTTTTGTTCTAAATTTATGAGATAAAAGTTCCAAGAAGAGCCCCACTGGGTACATTTGAGTAAAGCTAACTAATGGTTTCAAGAAATAAGTGAACAGATTTTTATTTTTAAAAATTCACTCTTTTATCTAGATGATCTGAGATGACTGTGTACAAGAGAGTGGCAGAGGCTGCATAGGAGCCCAGTGAGGAGGCGGGGCTAGGGAGGTAGCCGAGGAAGAATTAGGCGGTGGAACTGACAGGGTGGGTGACAGACTAGATAAAGGCCAAGCGCGGGGGAGGGGAAATACTGCGTTTGGGGTGTATGATGTTCTTGGTAAGATACTCCTGTATAGTCATAGGACGTAGCTCTTATTCTTCAAGCCTCTGTTTTCTCATCTGTAAAATGTAAACATAACCTTAGTTAATAGGGTTGTCATGAGTATTAATTGACACATAACAATAAGAAGAAATTATTTTTACTGTGAAAAAGACAAAGGCACTCTTAAAATTAAGATCAGGATTCCTGAGAGAATACATATGAAGTGCTAAGAACAACTCCTGGAACATATGAAGTGTTCAATAAGTATGACCTGTTATTATCATAAAGCTAAAATAATGAAGGCTCTGAAAGAAAGTCCCCAAACAGACACTACATGTAAGCATTCAATGTAAGATAAGGTATCTTCACATAACTGGACCTTTCTGTCTCCTTTTCAGATATAGGGAATTTCCCCAATAGCTCCATCTGAAGCTTCACCTCCACACCCTACTCCTGCCAACTTACCATTTCCTTCATAGTACAACATTATCTTGTTTATTTGTTACTTCTTGCACATCTTTATCCTCCTCTGGGATGGAACTGAGACCTTATAAAGCTTTCACTCAGCTGTGATCCGAGAGTCTGGGCCAGCGCTCAGCACACGAAGATGTTCAGGGAGTATTTATTGGATGAATGAAGGGCTGGCCACCCAGTTTGTAAATTGGCTCACCTGGACTCATCATGGAGCATCTTCTAGAACTGCCCACTGTGAGTGCTTTGTCAGAGGAGGAGAGGGGTGGGGATTATGGACAAACTGAGGCTTGCTCAGAAATTGGTAAAAAGCCCTAAAGAAAAAATTCAGTTTTTAGATGCTTCCTTCAGAACATCACACTTAGAATATATAGAGTGACATATTGGTATTTTAGGCTGCAAAGTTAAAATTTTATACTCAATTATTGGCGTTTCTAGGCCTCACCAACTTGTAAATATTTTAAGTATATTTGCACTCCACTTAAAGCTTTTGAAAGTCTGGTAAGAAACAATGAAAGTCAACAGCAGTTTTCTCTGGGTTGTTGCATTTTGAGGGACTGCTGGGATTTCCTTCACCTACTTCCTAACAATTGGTAGTTCTCAACTTTCCTACACTCTGGAGGCTGTATTATTGTTAAATGTGTGTGTGTGTGTGTGTATGTTTAAACACACACACATACACACACATACATAATAATAAGTGTTAATAACAACAACAATAACAACAACATTCTAAGATTTATTTTCAAGATACTAACACTGAAAAGTTGAAACAAAAATAGCCAGAGATAGGAGGAGTCAGGGAGGCAGGACGTGAGAGCAGAGCAGAGTCTGGTTGTCATTTTCCCTGACACTCTGTTTCGCTTTTTCTGCCTGTTTAGAAATAACCACTGGCAGCCCGAGCAGACAGAGGGCCCTGCCAGACTCTACCCCTCTTTCTCTCTGGCATGTCTCACATCAACTGCCTATTTAGAGAAGCCACACTTATCAGTGTATGGGATGGTCAAGAACACGGATGAGTGAGCCAAATGTTCTGCGGCTAGAGTTTCTTCGAAGAACGGTCTCTTTTTCCACAATGGTGGTGAAGAGAGCCCCAGCTGTGCAGTTTGAATTCTGTTCTGTGTGCAACTATAATTCTCCAGAAGGTTTTTATTGGCTTTCCTCCCACCTCTACATGGTGATGCCCGGCCCCAAAGAGCAGGGTTCTCATTTTACAGCAGGAAACACTCAGTGAATGCTCTATCTGATAAGAGGGATAATAAAAGGAAGAGTATCGATGTGCCAAAGCATCTTACATGTATTCAGTTTTTTTCATGGAGGTTATCATAATCTGATTAACTTATGATTATTTCTTTGAAATGGATAGGATAGATATTGTTGCCTCACTTTACCAATGAGGAAATTGAATTATACAGATGATTGACTACCATCACTTAGTAGTGTTAGGAACTGCCTCCATTTGTCCTTACTATACACTCAAGAATATACCCACCATATTACAAATATATTATTAACATATTTTATGACATTAATAAAAGTCCTCTAAGGTATGTGATAGTCCCAAAGACTTTTAATAATTAAAACCTAAATTTATTACAAAGAACATTTCGTATATGTAATAATTTTTTTTATCTTCCTAATTGGAGTTAGCAGTTAGCTAAAATTTCAGTGAATCTCAGTAACTATTTTAACTAATGGCTGAATCCACTATAACTGTGAAATCAGTTAGTGATCAAAACAGTTAATAAGGTATATGATGATGGCATACTAAAATAGCTAGCATTTATGAAGTGCTTACTACATATCAGCCACCCAGTTACATAAGAGTCAATATCACTTCTGTTTTACAGACAAAAAACTGTTTCAACAAACTTATGTAACTTTCCCAAAGTTACAGGGCTAGTCAGCCAAACTCTTAACAATCAGCAGTACTGCTTCCTTACTATTCGGGGAGAAGTAACTAGAAATGTTAGAGGCACATGTTTAATAGAAGGAAGAGAATCCAGACTATTTAAATTCTTCACTGTTTTTTCCCTTGAGTAATTAAAGAAGAGAAAGGAATGAGAGTGCACAGAAAAAAGCCACATTTTTTGAGTAATTTCTATGCCAGTAGTGATCTAAGCATACCACAAGGATTAACTGCATGAATCTCTACCACAATTGCCTTTGCTATGCTCATGCTATGCTCATTTTACAGGTGTGGAAACTGAGGCTCAGAGATAATAATCAGTGTAGCCAGGAGTAGAGCCCAAAGCCTGTGCTCTCAACCTTGCTTTGTACAATTGCTTAGTAAGTTCTAGTTCATCTACTAGGAATCATTACACTAGGCAGTTGACATGCATGATCTCATTTCCTTTCATAACAACCATTCAGGAGTATTGTCTTCATTTTACAATTGTACCAGGGCTCTCAGTTGTCCAGTAGCTCCCAATCACCCCAAAAGCAACAACAAGCCTATTGCTTTCCCCAAATCTGTGCTGGGAAGTTTGTCACACAAGTAGACATGAAATTCAGGCCTATGAACAGCTCTTCTCATTGAACTTTCTCCCTCCTCTTTCCTTCTGCTTGATTTATCAGTGTTTCTGGCATCTCATTATGGAAAATCGATTCCTCTTTTCACACGTCCTCTGCTTTCTTTAGCCTCATGTCACTTCCCAGACATGCATTCCTGATTCTCCCAACAGATGAATCTAAACAGGAAGGGTATTCAAGGGCATCCAAATGTTGTGCTGTTGAGACCATTCTTTTGAGCACAGTGCTTGGAACAAGAACAATCTTCCTTGTATAGTATCTTGTAGAATCTCTGTTGGCTCCACATTCCTGCCTCCCTTTGCTTCTTCCTCTAGAAATGTAGCCATACCTTTGGGCAGAGTAGGGCAAGGCAGAGAGAAAAGACTGGGACAATATGGAATGCTGGTCCTGCTAGGCTTTCTCTTTCTCTAAACAAAAGCAGAAAAATTCGCATAAGAAAGAAGGTGAAAGAATCTGCTTAGGATCTCTGAAAAATAGCATAAAGAGTGAGAACAAGTTCTGTTCAAGAAAGAGAAAATTAAAAATATATGAAGTGTAAAATATTATGATTAGTTGTAGTTAATAAAAAGAAAGGAGACATTTTAAAGCTATGGTGAGATTTTAAGCTTGAGAATTAATGGGGAGTAACTTCTGGTGAAAAAGAATGGAAATAAAGTATGGCTTTGGTTTTGTGTCAGGGATTTTACTTGCCTTCCCTCCCTCCCCCTCGCCTCGGCAGGGTCTCTTGTTTGTTTAGAATAGGCTATCAGATCATGTGTTGTTTTAACATAATGATAAGCCTAGGGATTTACTGTTTTCTCTCCAAACAGGCAAAGGGAGATTTTCTCAGTATCTGAGTCCTGGTCTACTGCCATGCAAATGAACCCACTTTAATCCTTGACATCCTTCATCTGCAAAGCATTGATTTATGTAGAACAAAAATTTTCTGATTTGTTCTTTAGCATCCTAAAGAATTTCAGTAATTCTTCAAGAATCACTGTTGGTGGTTAGTGAGAGAACGCCTACTAAGTGCTGTCCCAGGGCCCTACCTCTATGCAGGATATCTGTTTTATATAGGGATTCTGCTCAAAATTAGAGCACAAATGGAATTGTAAATGGTGGAAGATTTTGTGAATTTTTACTAGTGTTTTCAAGTTTCAGGTTTGTAAATTGACTAAACCCCATAAGAGTAGGAATGGCCATACTGTGTCTATCTGGACCTGATAATCTGTGTGACAGGAGTGGGACCCCCACCCCCCGCATAACTTCACCTTACAGTGCATAGCTGGCTGCCAGCCACTCTTCTCTTTCAAGATTTATAGTCTGGTCTATAATATACATTTTTTATATAGTCAAGGTCAATTGTTAATGTAAACTGCTTTTTTCCCCATTTAATATTTATTATAAACCTTCCCCGACATCATTAAACTCCTAAACATAAATTTTAATGGATGTTCAATATTCCATCACGTATATTTAATCATTTTCCCATTGGAAATTTAGTTTGACTTTTTTTTTGTGATAATAAATACTACTCTGGTGAACATATTTGTCCAAACAATTTTGTCAACATTTCTAATTATTTCTTTAGAATAAATTCCTAAAAGTTAAATTTCTGGGTTGAAGAATATCAGGAAAAAAAAATATTTTTGTTAGAAAATGATCTTTTGGTCACAGTAGTTATTTAAAGCAGAGAAATGCATGCATGCATGATGAAATTGTGTGAGAAAGTTTTTTTTCTTCTAAAAATGAAGGTGAGAAAAATGTATCAGTAAAGAAATATAATTGAAGATAGTATGTGGGGCAGTTATTAATCAGTTTAAACTTTTTTCAAATATAGCATGTTCTAAAAAATTAAGAGCAGTTGGCTCGCTGAGCACTTACACTGGGATGAGGGCACATTTTATGCCTCAGATGTACAAATGCAGGATTTTCAGAGTGCTGAGAGTTAGATGTAAGGTTTGGATCCTGCATTTAAAACGTCTGGTTAAAAATGGGGGCAGTACTAGCTCTCATTCTCAAGCACCATTTTTTAGTCAACAGATGTTAATTGGACGCATAGGTTCAAATAATGGCTTTGCCGCGTATTAACTTTGTGAATTTGGCCAGGTCAATTACTCTTTAAGGAATTTTTGTTTCCTTTTATAAAATGAAGAAAATATTAGCATCATTGTGAGGATGGAGATCATATTGTGAGCTCAGCTCTCTGAAGCTGCACTGTCCAATATGGCAGCCCCATGTGGTTACTGAGCACTTGAAATGTGGCCAGTCTGAATTGAAATTTGCTGTAAGTGTGCAAATACACACCAGTTTCAAATACACACCAGTTTAAAGAAATCTAAACTATTATTACTAATTTTTATGTTGTTATATAGTGAAACGATACTATTTTGGATATCTTGGCTTCAAATAAAACACATTAATAGAAGTAATATATTTTTTACTTTTAAAATGTTTTTTAATGTGGCTTGCATTATATTTTTATTGGGCATCACTGCTCTAGAACATAACAAAGGCTCAATGAATATCTTAAGGGAAATTAGGATGGGTTGTTTCTTCACATGGAGTTACACAGATGTTGTTTTACCTTCTGGAGCATTCGATTATTAGGAGAAAGTAAGGCATTTGGATGGGATCCTCTGGTTTAGATGGTTTAGAAAAGGCTGGGATAGGGACGATGCATAATTTGTCATTGTTTGTTAGAGGAGTGAGTGGAGAGTTTAAAAATAGAGTCCCCCTCCCTCCTGCCCTATGCTGATCCCTCCGAGTTATTTCTGTTGGCTGCATTAGGAACTGACATTTGATTCATTCAGTGGGCCCTGTCTTGGACCTTTAAAACAGAATGGACAGTTAGTGAAAGGTCAAAATCACCATGGTTGGTGGTAGCTGCCCCAGCTCATGACAGACAGAGGAGACTGAGAGGGTAGGAAGAACCAGCATGGCAAAATGCTTGGTCAGGATCCAGACTCGGCGGGGCCTCCGCTTGCACATGGTGAACCACTGCAGCAGCGATGTGTTTGTCCGTCTGCTGAGACACGGCTCCAAGATCACAGCTAGAAACACGGGTAGGTGCCCTGTCCTGGGCTGCCATTCTGTGCCTGGAGAAGGGTGAGGGCTTCCAGCTTCCTGCTCGCTGCTGGCGGCTGGGAGAGAAGCCAAGGGTGAACGTAGTGTCAGAGGTCTGTGATAAGGATGGGCAAGAGAGAGGGAGAGAGAAGAGCAGAGACAGGTTGGAAAGAGTGAGAAGGGGAAATGGAAGGGCTGGAAATGGGAGTTTTGACTCTTTTAAGTGAAAATGATATGAAGTTATAAGGGCTAATAAATTACACTGTAGGCAGCATCTGGGTTAGGAATGAGGCAGTCGTGGTGTGTCTAAACTAGATTACTCAAGAATGACAGATGATTATGGAGAAGGATTGGATGATCAAAATGTGCTCCCCTTCCTTTCATTGTTTCAAGGGTAAAATCTTCGAGTGTGCTTGCTTGGATGAGGCAAACCCCTATTATCTTCAAAGCAGAGCTACTGAAATGTAATATCAGTTAAAGAATTGAGATCAAACAGATGTTCTGCCAATTTCCTTTATATTGAAAATATCATTTTGTGTGTGTGAGAGAATTATTTTGTGGTCCTTGGAAGTAAGAATTGAGCTAGAATATTTAAAAATCAGAGGTTACAGCAGGAAAGAAGCTGCTGTTATATATGTATATGTGGTTTTCACCAACTGATTAAAATAAAAGAAATCTTGGGAAACGTCGGGAATTGGCCATACCTCATACGCATGTGTGGAACTGACTTCAAAGTGAATTGAAATTAATTGTATTTATATAATAACATAGGTAATAAATGATGTGTTCTTGTTGTAAAGGATTTTTAAAAGTACAGTTACAGAGAATGTTTTCTTGACTCTTACTTCCACTAGCCAATCTAGACATATTGAAACGTAGGGTATAGGATTTTTTTTTCTGTATTATTTTACAATTCATTTTTTTCACTTTATATCATATAACTTGAAGGACTTTCCATTTCAATACATATTAATCTGTATTCTTTTTAAAAATGGTTGAATTATTTTATGTAGTATAGAGATACCATAATTTAATCACTAAATTATTGTTGGAAATAGGGTGCTTCCTATTTACTAGCTATAACAGACGGTGCTGCAATGAATGTTCATACATACAGAATTCTCTATGATAGATTTTTAAAAGTAATTTTTGGGTCAAAGGACATACACCATTTAAATTTTGTCGAAAATGGGCAAATCATCCTCTAAAAGGATGAGAGTAAAGCTCACTAACAAGGTGAGTATGAGAATGTTTACTCCCATGCATAATCACTAACCTTAATCAATTTCTTTTGCAAAAAGGATGAAAGGAACATGAGATTTTTTTTTGTTTTTAATTTACGTCTCCCTTGGATTAGTGGTTACCAGAGGGAAGGGAGGAGGTGGGAGGCAGATAGGAGTAAAAAGGGTCAAATATTTGGCGACGAAAGGAAATCTATCTGCAGATGGTGAACACAAGATGTAATATACATACACGACATATCGTTGAACTGTGTACTTGACCCTTATTGGATTTTGATCAATGTCACCCCAATAATTTTTAATAAAATAATTTACATGTTCCTTTTTCCTAGTGAGGATGAGTATATTTTCAAATGATAATTGTTAATTAGCATTTTCCTGAGAATTGCTTATTCGTTTACTTTGCACATTTCTTTTGTGTTTGTACTTTCCTTATAGATTGTTGGAATTCTTTTACAATCTGCATACTAATTCTTTGCCTTTTAAAAATATTAACTTTTTTTCTCCTAATTTGTTCTTGGCTTTTAACATTTTTTAATGTTAACTTTGTGACATAAGCACTGCTTTGTAACTTCTACATGTGCAGACTCCTTAATTTTTGTATATTCTTTTATTTCTTCTTTGAAAATAAGTTTTCCTTACTCCAAGATTATAAAAATGTTTCCTGTGTTTTTTCATAATTAATGCATTAACTTGAACTATGTGAAATTACTGATACTCAACATCTTTTGCCTACAAAAATGATAATTTCATGTAGATCTAATATTTTTTATTTAGCTTCTAAACTACTTTGGAATTTTAAAATATGTATTACATATGGATATATGTTTTTCCTTCCTAATAGGTTAGCAGTTTCTCTTAGTTATTTATCATAAACTTGGTTTATATTCAAAGCTGTGCTTCTGAATTGTGTATTTTAGTATTCCTGCTTAATTACTAATTTAATAATATAGTTTTGATATCAGGTATATCAAGTTTCTCCATCAGTCTTCTTTTTTAATCTAAAATTTCTTAACTATTTATGTGGACTTTCTTTATTTGTCATTTTAAAAACACACAGAGATTTGTATTAGAATTGAATTTTAGTTTTAGAAAGCTGAATCTTTAAAATACTGAATTCTACTATTCAGAAGCATCTTTATGTTTCTTCATTTTTTTCAGATTTTCCTTTATGTTATTGGCTATGTTTTAAAATTGTTCTCAGGCAATTTTTGCATATTTCTTGTTATAGGTATTCCTGAATATCATGTGGCTATTCTAACTTGTGCATTTAGCTATTCTGAATGAGATTCTCCATTATCATATTTTTATGTTATCTTCAATGGCATGTAGTAAACCACTGCTTTGCTTTGTTGATGTTGCATTTGCATACCTTATTGAATTCTGATTAATTGTCCTAGCTCCTTATTTAAAATTTTGTCTTTTATTGTTAGATAACAGTATCACCTGGAAATTGTTTTTGTGCCTTCATTTCCAATATTTACACTTATATTTTGTCTGTATCATATTACATTATTGAGGGCTACCAGAATAACACTGAAGGGTGGAGAGGATTTTTTCATGTTCCGGACTATGGTATGATGATTGATTGTGATGACAGAGAGATTCACAGGATGGTACGACAGCTGCATCAGTTAGGATGCCATTAGCAACAAGTAACAGAGAACTCTAACAAACACTGATTTAAATAATAAGGTGATTTATTATCCAAGACAACAAGTCCCAAGTCAGGAAGGATTCCAGTGTTGAGAACCCAGGTTCATTTTATCTCCCCACACAACCCTTCTCAGTTGGCCAGAATTCTTCTCAGACCATCTGCTGTCAGCATCTTAGGGTGGCTGCCAGAATTCCTGGTGTTTTCTTTCAGATACAGATTCTTTCTCTTGACATTATTGTACCTTTCTAGGATGTTCTTCTTAGAAGCAACAAACCTTTCTCAGAAGTCTCTCCCTGTCCTCATCAGTGACTCTCCCCTTCTTGTCATTTTCAGGGTTGGCTTATATGTCCATTTCTAAACCAGACATCATCATTTGGGAGAGAAATGAGTGATAAGGAGTCAGCCATGGAAAGTACCAGCATCTATATCAGACTAGTAATGGAGGATAGGAGAGTCTTCCCTGACAAAGTGACACAGGGGGCCTTAGAGTGAGGGAGCCATCCGGGTGCAGAGGGCATTCCAGCAAGAGACAACAGTGTGCAGAGGCACAAAGATGTGTCATAGCATGACACATTTGAGCACCTCTAAATAGATGGAAATGTGTGGGATAGACAAGTGTGTTTTGTGCTAGAGTTTAATATTTTGCCTGAAAGGCATGAGCAACTTTTTGAAAGGGGGATTCATGACTAATTAGCAGTTTGGAATAATCTCTCTGGCAACAATTCAGAAGAAGTCAGACTGAGGTCAGAGAAACTAGTTAGGAGGTTGTTGCTGTCGTGCAATTGAGAAGTGGTACTAATGGAGGCATGGAGAGGCGGGGCAGTTCTGAAATTGAATATGGTGGCAGAGTTTATAGAAGTTGGTGACAAATTAGATGTGAACAGTGAGTAAGAAAATGATGTCAAATTGCTAGTGTGGGAGATTGGGTAGGAGGCGGTGCCATTTACTAGATAGGAAGTGGTGGAGATAATGTGGTTTTGGACATATTGAAGTTGATATGCCTACACCTGGTTGCATGGTGAGTCTGGAGCTCAGTGAAGGTTTTTCACTGAGATGGGTCAGAGATCAATTACATATGCCCATGTTTCCCAACTTAAGTTGTGTTTGATGTTCCCTGATCAAATAAATTTAAGAAATAGTGAGTTAAACAAAGCAACACTGGTTTCTCTTCTTCAGGACCACTCAGACATTTTAATATGCTAAAGGTAGTTACTGAGTGCTTACCACATGCCAGGCGCTTCACATGTATTAACTCATTCCTCTCCACACAACATCCCCATGCAGTATATCTTAGATTTTTTTCCCATTTTATAGATGAGGAAACTGGAACAGAGTGATTAAGTAACTTATCCAATGTCACATAACAATTAGTACAAGGCCAGAATTCAAATACAAAAAGATAACTTCAAAGTTTTTTTCTTTCTTTCTTTCTTTCTTTCTTTCTTTCTTTCTTTCTTTCTTTCTTTCTTTCTTTCTTTCTTTCTTTCTTTCTTTCTTTCTTTCTTTTTCTTTCTTTCTTTCTTTCCTTCCTTCCTTCCTTCCTTCCTTCCTTCCTTCCTTCCTTCCTTCCTTCCTTCCTTCCTTCCTTCCTTCCTTTCTTTCTTTCAATTCCAGCTTTATTAAGATATAACTGACAAATACAATTGTAAGATATTTAAAGTATACATCATGGTGAGTTGATGTATACCCCCCACCTAATTAATTATCATCTTACTTTTTTTTGGATGAAAATATTTAAGTCTACTCAGCAAATTTTAATTATACATCACAGTGTTATCAACTATAGGCACTATGTTTTACATTAGGTCTTCATATTCATTTTATAGCTGAAAGTTTGTAGTTTGAACCTTTTTACCAACCTCTTTATGTCCCCCACCCCTGCCTCCAGTCCTGACAACCATTTTTCTACTTTGTTTCTATAAGTCTGACTTTTTTTTTTCTTTTAAAGATTCTACTTATAAGTGATACCATGCAGTATTTGTATTTGTCTGGCTTATTTCACTTAGCATAATGACTTAAGGTCCTTGCATTTTGTCATAAATGGCAGGATTTCTTTCTCATGACTGAATAATATTTCATTGTATATTTATATGTATATCATGTGAGATATATATACATACATATGTATATATGTATATATATATGTATATATGGATACATATATACATATATACATATGTATATATGTATGTATATATCTCACATCCATTGATGGACAATTAGATTACTGTGAATAATGCTGCAGTGAGCATAAGAGTACAGGCATCTTTTTGATACCTAGTTTTCATTTCCCATGGATATACACCCATAAGTAGGATTGATGGATCATGTTAGTTATATTTTTAATTTTTTAAGGAACTCCTTTACTGTTTTCCATAGTAGCCACACCAGTTTACATTCCCACCAACAGTTCATCCATGTTTCTTTCTCAACATCTTTGTCAACATTGGTATTCTTTTTGATGACAGCTGTAACTTTTTGATTAGAGCTTGTCCTCTTTTAATCCTTGATGGTAATATAAAAAAGGGTGGTAATGTGCACAATTTCTCAAATTAATCTGACTGTAGAATGCTCTTTTCAAGGAGCAATGGACCGCACCTTAGGGAATACTAGTGACCTGCAGGATCATATTGGAGCCAGGTATATGGTTGACTCCAAGGGAGAGAGGGTAGAGAGTAACAAGAGCAGAGAGTGGAGGCCACCACAAATAGAGGTGAGGAGACTGTGGAAAAGACAGAGGTAGCTTAGAATCATTGGATGAAAATCTAGAGAGTGTGGAGTCTTACAGGTCGAGGAGTCATCTGGTGGACAGCAAGAAGCACACACTGTTTAGCTCTGCAGATCTTGGTGAGAGCCATTCAGTGGGCTCAAAAGGACATCTGACTGCTGCCATGTAAGGGCAATGACTGACTAAGTCATACTCTTAAATTCTAGATACTGAAGTTGTCCTAAATGATGGTAAGACTAAGGGTGTCAGAATGTTCAGCTACCTTCAGAGGCATGACCAGGAGGTTGGTAGATGATTACCACAAGAGATTGGGGAGCAGAGATGGGAAGAACATTAGGATTCACACTCTCTCCTCTCCTCTCCTCTCCTCTCCTCTCCT
>PVKZ01004787.1:0-70164 GCA_004027375.1 Macroglossus sobrinus
AAACCAATCATGAATATCAATGAAAGTGCTTCTGAAGGTAAGCGGCTGCTGCCTGTTGGGACAGCGGTGGAGAAATCAAGAAGAGAATGAGGTCAATGGCACAACACATCGCTCAGTGACCAGACTCTGGCAGAGTGGCTGTGATGCTGGTCAGAGCAGGGTCTGCCACACGCAGACACTCCAGGAACACACACCGCCTTCCCAGGAGCCTGACGCCTCCTTGGGAGGGGACAGTGTGTGCCTTCTGCCTTTACCGCCACCCTGACAAAGAGTGCGCACTGCGTCAGTCTCTTAGCAAGGAATGCCTTCGGACACTGCTCGCGACGATGGTTTATGCTTTTGGAGTGTTTATTATGTTCAGTGTCCAAGTACGCATGCGTTAGTCTGCAGGAACAGAACACCAGTTCAAACAGGATTAAACTGGAAATGCATGGCTTGCATAAAAGGAAATCCAAAGACAGGGTGGACTTCGGGTTGGTTGATGTCATCGGGCTCGTGATATGATTGAGACCCAGGCTTTTTCCGTGACTTTGTTCTGCTGTCCGGGGTCGACCGCATTCCGAAGCTGGCTTTTCTCCTCATGATAGGGTGGCTTCTAGCAGCAACCAGGACTGTAGTCTCTCTTGTTCCCATACAACAGGAGAAAGGGCCAGTTACTCCTGGAAGTCTTGCTGAAGGTTCCCAGAAATTTTCAGCCACATACTTCTTACAGTTCGTGATCCAGAAGCATATCTCCTGCCAGTTCCTGACCCAGCCGCTAGACTAATTAGGCCCCTGCCTAGAGCCAAGGGTGGTAAGGTCAGCTTCTCCTGAGGCGTGAGGACTTTTTGGGAAGAGGTAGATAGCTGAGTCAAGCCTGAGCTCTATTAGACGAGACACAGGGGAACACGTCGCCAGGCAGGTGTGCATTTAGCTAATGTCAACCAGCTCAGAGTTTGATCCCACTTTCTTTCTAGGTTGCAGTTTCAACACCAATACTCTTTCTAGTCCGGTCCTTCAACCCTCACCTCTGTATCTGCTACGGATGGAACGTGTGTGTCTCCCTCCCAAAATTCATAGGTGAAATCCTAACCCCCAATGGGATGGCATGAGGAGGTGGGGCCTTTGGGAGGTGATAGGTCACGAGGGCGGAGCCCACATGTGGGATTAGTGCCCTTAAGGAAGAGCCATGAGAGAACTTGCCTTGAGGAGCCTCTGCTCCCTCCCCGGTGAGCACACAGGGAGCCAATGACAATGACGATCAGGAAGTGGGCCCTTATCAGACACTAGGTCTGCCAGGGCCTTCATCTTGGAACTCCCAGCCTCGGACTATGAGAAATAAATATTTGTTGTTTAAGCCACTCAGTTTATGAGATTTTTTGCCACATCAGCACAAACTCATTAAGACACTATCTCTCACTCCATCATACACGGGAGGAACCCTCATCAGGAGAGGCAGGTGGTGAATTGTTCACAGGGTTCTGGGAGCTGTCACCAGGCTCGCTCTTGTGGACCCTCAGTGTGGTGTCACGAAGTCCCATCTGGACAAGGCCACACTGGCAACAGCTCGGCACCGAGCATACCGACTAAAGCAACGCTTCTCACACTCTAGTGCGCAGAGACACACTGGGGTGCGGAAATGGCCCACTCAAAATGCAGATCTCTGAGCCCAGTCTTGTAGATTCTGACCCATTACATCTGCATGAGACTCAGGAATCTGGACCAAACAAATACATCACGAGATCGGAGGCAAGTCTTTTCTGGATCACACTGGCCATGGGTGATGAATATTCGAACAACTTTGTGTGTGTGCCCCTTGTAGATTTTTGGTTGAGGTTTCCGAGTAGAAATTATAGACATCCTTTTGGGAAGGAAGGCTATTTTCAAGGGCAGGGAATCATGTACATAATACCATAGCTTAAGGCCCCGCCTGAGACTGTGGCTCAGTAAACTCTCCTGTGTGGTCCTCTTATCTGAGCCCCAGGATTTTCAGTTGGCTTTCGTGTTTAGTTTTAAGGAATCTCTAAAGCCTGGAACAGGTGAACTTTCACTTCTCTGGGAAGAAATCATCCCCTCTAGGAGTCAGGCTACTTCTTGAGCATCTTTGTCCAGCTCTAGCAGGTATCCAGGATGTTGGGTCATCTGTGGGCACAGAACTGAGGTCACCGCTGTGCCTACAGCACAGTTTAACTCCACTCTCTGCCCAATCCTGCCTCTGATACCCCTTTATACAGGTGTTGATCTCAATAAATACTTGGCAGATGAAACCCCATCTCAGCATCTGCTTTAGGAAAGTGCTACCTGCTCCAGACATCAAGGAGGGCTTTTTGGAGAGAATATTTCTTTTGGCGAGTGCGAAGAATTGATAGGAGAATTAGGCAGACAAATGAGGAAAGGAGATGTGGCATATATCATAGAAGTTCAATTCGAATTCATCTGAGGCTCCTCCTGTCCCGTGTTGAAGGCTTTCTTGCTAGCATATGGGAGAAAATGTAGTTCATTCACTCTGTTCATGAACACTGAGACGGTGTCACAGGATTGGGGGAGATACATGGGTAGACTTCTATGACTGGACCCAGGTTATGAATATAATTGTGCCTCATGAGAATTTGCAACAAAAGGTACTCTCTATGGCAGAAGCTCTTAATGATGGGGGAAGAGAGGATGCCAGCCAACCCCCCCTCCCCAGCAAGCCCAGAGCTTGCTCATGATGGAGAGGCTATACATGGGCTCAGCTCCACAGACTTCCTCTCTCTAGAGATGATCTTGGTACTGCCACTGCTGACTATACAACTTGATAGCAGCCTCAACTAAGCCTAAAGCCCCAGCAGGGTGTAAGAATCTGGCAGTAGGTTGGCCACCCCAGACTCTTTCCATCATGGAAGGGCAGAGACTTTCCCACACTAGAACGGGCCTCTTCTGGGTTTTAATTTGCTCTCCCTGTACTCCCTGCTTATGCCAGCACCATCCTCCTTGACTTACCGGACCCATCACGGTAGCCCGCACATCATTACCTTTTTCCATGAAACTTCCTTCTTGATACGTGTCCTTGAGAGACGTCCGAGAAGCCCATCATCCCATCTGAAGCCCAGGGTTCTGCTACTTTGCAGAAATGGGGGCTGAGTGGAGTGTCAGGTGGAACCACATGAAACTTAGGCTAGTCAACCCTTTTTTGACCTACCCAAATGGCAATTTCATATGATTCGAGTCGATAACTGGTGGGATTTTGGAGCGCCTTTCCCGCGAGAGTACACTGCTGCATTTTGAGTTATGAGAGAGAATTGAACTGTTAGGCAAGAGCCGTTATTTATAAGTATAAGCAGCAGAAGATGCAAGAGCACCCAAAAGAACAGATCCTGATAGATAGTCATTGTTTCTTATTGTCCAACATCCAAACGTACTTTCTATGTTCAGAGTGCCAAGCTCATGGCCAAGCACAGCCAAGCAGATGCTTCTGTCTGGGACGTTGAACCTTGAAAGAGTTAGACATTCAGAGATTTTTTTTTTCATGGTGATTGTGGTGGACTAGAGTCCACTGGCATGGAAGTGAGTCGTGTCACAGGAGGGAGGTGTCCAGAGGTAGTGAGGCCAACAGCAATGAGTGTCCAGCTGGGGAGCACTGCAGTCCTGAGCAGATATCTGGGTGAAGTTTGGCTAAGCTCCACCCCTTTTTTGTTCCTGTTTAAACCTGGCTTTCCATTCTTCTGTCAGTGTTGGTTTCCAAACACTCCTGGAATAAATCCCTGTTCTGGTTAAGTTATCCAGAGCGGGTTTTGTTGTTTGCAACTCAAAACATTAATAAGTACACTATCTTTGACCAAAGGTTTTACAATGGTTTCTAGAAATAGTATTTATCAGTTTTTTGACAGTAAAGGAATTCATCTGTGGCAGAGGCAGTAAGGTGAAGGAGGGAAGGTGTATTTCTTTGATTTATTTCTTCTTAGTTATTTGTCTTTTCAGATAAAAAAAATATATTGTGGTATCAATTTGTATTTTTCAGAAAAATCATCCATTTCATTTAGCCTTTCAAACTTATCATATACAAGTATGATGGTACTTTAATTTTTAAAAATATTTCTATTGCCATAACTCTATGTTTCCAATTTGTTTTTTCCCCACTTAAAAAAAAATTGCCAGAGAGTAATCCATTTACAGCTGTTTTGATTTATTAACTGCACTCTCATTTTCTACTCTATTTCTCTTTTGTCTTCATTATACCCCCTTATTTGGTGGGAGGAATGTATGTTTCTTTTCTAATGCCCTAATAAAATACTTAATTTGGTCACTTTTTCTTTTTTGTATAAATAAAAGCATTTAAGTGAATTAATGTGGTTTAGTTCAAACATGTATTGAGGACCTACTATGTGACAGGCAGAGGTCTGCAGAAAAGGGTACAAGGTGAATGTATGTATCCCCAAGAGGCCTGGAGAAGGAAACGGACATATTTAAATATATTTTTTAAATGATCTGAATATAATAGTTATCTTTAGCTGAAACAAATACTGATTTTTTTCTCTTTTATACATTTTCATATTTATCAATATTTTAATGACACATTTTAATATTTACCCATATTTCACTTATAAATACATACTCTATATAATCAGAATACAGGAAAACATACTTTTTTTAAAAAAGAAAAAGTATGACAGCATAAAATTGTGGTGTTCAGCCTTGAATCTGGAGTTTCTAGAAGGACCTCCAGAGAAGAAGACACCAGATCTGAGTTTTAAGGGAGAGGAAGAGGCATTCAAAGACAGACAAAGGGTTTTCCAGGTAGAGGAAGCAGCATCAACAAAGGCCCAGCAGTGGGAGAAACGAGGCTTTATCCTGGCTGACAGCTCCAGGAGGCCTGCCTCAGTGTCTGCCTGCTACACTGCTGTAGCCCCAGCAATCAGGGACAGGCAGATGGACTCCAGCTGAGCCCACAGCGCTAGCCCGAGAGGTGCTCTATGAGCATGTGTGACACTGGATGAGGATGGATGAGGTAGGAGTGGGAGAAGGTCAGCACCATTGTCTAGGAAGATGGATTTGATCCAGGAAGCCATTGGGAGCCCCTGTGGTTTTGAAAGCATAAAGGAAATTTTTACTGCACCTGACATGTTCTGTTTTAGAAGAATAGGTACTGTTCAGGGACAATTTCCCCACAGTTTAAAAATTGATGCTGTGTTATTATCACTTCCTTAAATCACTAAAGTTCATATCAAGGTACCTACTATCTCCTGTTGTAGATTAATGAGCCCTGATGCAAATTCTCCAAAGCCAATAAAATCCCTGACATGAACGAACTACCAGGTAAAGACTGCTCTTATGGGCTAAATAAAGCAGAGAAACAATGGATTCCTCAATCACAGACACCATAAATGTCTTGGATAATGGCTGCTCTCCTGGCCCTCTCTGTTCTGATTTCAGCAGTAACACATCTTCTGCTTCCAGAGAGTGCTCAGCTGGAAAAGGCAAGACTCAACATGAGAACATTTTAATATCAACGACATTTTACTGGATGGCAAGTGACGGTAGAGACAAAAATACTTTTTACATATTTTTTTGTATTTGTAATTTTTATACATCATATAAATGATATATGTGATATATATATCATCAGAAATACAAATTTCCAATCATCATACTGCTCAATAAATAGCAGTTATTCAGCTCAACAAGTTTTACAGAATGCCTTTTTCTACAAGTATGCAAGAATCCTAGCATACTTTTAAAATATTGTTAAGTGAAATTTAAGCCTGATCCCTACAGAGAATTAACTTTTATAACTGCTACATTCTGCCATGAGGAAGATTAATGACTGTTTTTCCTCCTCTGTGTTCTAGTACAAAAATCCTTCATGCAAATGAGGCAGATGCGAGAAACTTGGCACATAAGGAAGTCAGGTATTACTTTCTGAATTAATTTGGCTGTAAAGCCCTGGGCGTTAACTCCGCCCTCAAAAAGAGCATCCTTCAAAGGTAGGAGCCAAATTCCCAGTAATGAGTTTGTTTGTTGACCACCAGCTGAATCTGCCTTCAGGTGGATGCATCGGTCTGGGAGTAGCCTCTGGCCACCTGGACCAGCCTCGCAGGTGTGGGGCTAAATGACTGGCAATGGACCAGGAAAGGCAAGGGGAGGCTGGGAAGGCCAGGTCTCTGCAGGGTGCATGTAGATAGTGAGAACTGATTCTGGGAGATGGCTTCTGCTGCACCTGAGCCCCCATGGGAATGGGAGTAGGTCCATGAGAGTAGCAGGTTGAGCGGGAAGGAGGGACGATAACTCCTAGGCCTAGCATCTGGCTCAGCTCCAGATGCAGAATTACCTGGGGACTTCAGCTTCTGTGACTGACACCTGGCCTAGAGCCAGATGTGCCATGAAATACAGAGCATCATGTTGTGAAATGATAGTCTGGCAGACAAGCAATTCAAGACGTGTTTTCATTGTCTCACTGTAGAAAATGGGTATACAGTGGGCAGTGCATTTTATCCTGTTAAAAAAAAATGTTGAATTTCTATTTCAAAAAAATTTCATAAAATAAAGGGCAGGTTAAATCAGGAAAAATATTTGCTAATGATTACATCTGATCATTGAATGGGAAAGAGAGTAAAAATAATTCTTATGACCCCAATTTTATGAAAAATAAACAGATATGTATTTTTATTATTGATTGATTGATTGATTGATCATCTTCACACATCTGTTTCAGCAATAACGATATTAGATGTTAAAAATCCGTTCATATATCTGTTTCCCCCACTAGGCTCTGTGTTCATGGCAAAATGCACACAGCACATAGTAGGTAGTTAATACATGTCTATAAACTAAATAGAAAGGAATGCACTTTATTCTTCTTTGACTCTAAGCTTATTTCCGTTTTGTTTTCCCTAATTTTCTTTTGAAAAGTTTCTTCAAAGTGTCAGTTAGTTTTAGTGATTCTAAGTGAAACCCAATATGGGATCTCTCTCTGTCTCTTATCACTCTTAGTCCAGTACATAAAAAAGGAAGAGTACTTTTTTTGTTTTTGCTGATAGTCAACTCAATAAATATTTTTTTATTTTTAAAATTTTTATTTTTCAAATAGAGTTGACATTCACTATTACTTTGTATTACTTTCAGGTGTACAGTATAGTGGTTCGACATTTATATAATTTACAAAGTGATCCCCCTGGTAAGTCCAGTCCCCCACCTGGCACTTTTAAAAGGAAGACACAATTAGTCACATAAAAGAAACCAAACCAGTGATCATAAAATTAAATTTTTGTATTTATGCTTTTCTAAAATTTCCATATTTTCTTTAATAAACATTTATTTATTTTGTAGTTTAGAAAAATTTAAAAAGTAAAACAAGACAGTTATACTCCCTCCTATAAATCGTTGTGGGGAAATAACAGAATTAAAACTATAAGCATGAAGATATTTACTGTAGCTTTATCTTTGTTATTTTAAAAAATTGGAATTAAAGATCAGGCAAGAGTAGAATAGCTATATATACAAGTGATTGTATATCCACATGGCCAAATGTTGTGAAATTATCCAAATGATAATGATGATCATTATAATTATGATGGTGATAGAATGTTCAAAGAAAAAAGTTTAACAAGTTACATGTATGATGCAACTATGTGAACTATATCTTCATTTCAAGAACTGGAAGAAATGTATTAATGTAGCAATAATTACATTAGCAAAAAAAGATTATGGATGTATTTTTTAAACTTTTATGTTCTTCATACTTTAACAGAGCAAAATGAGATGAAGCAGACACTTTCAGTAGAGTTGAGGGCACTGAGCCCCCTGCTTTGTCTTGACGCTGGCATCTGGGCCTCCCGATACAGTCTGTCCACACTCATGCCTGATTGTAGGGCAGTGATTACTGAATTAAAGTCAGTAATCTCGAAATATGTCTTACATTACAAATCGCTCATCTGCCCTGGGTCGAAACACAGGTATGAAACTCAGAGATTCAAAGTAACAGTGGCCAATTAGAATTTATTTTTAATTGCAACAACTGGAGGACTCTGTGAAAGACCACACAAGGGGACCCTGAAACCTGTTAGCATGTCTCACAATCCATTTCTGCCAAAGTCCCAGCTCGTTAAGAATGAAAAATCAATAGAATCACTTTTTTCCCAAGAAATCATGATCATGTTCCAGATACAACCTTGTAAGGTTAATCTAATTTAGGAAATGCTATTCCATGAGCACAATGTTAAGATGCTGTATATTCTTCCTTTAAAAATAGCTGATAACTGGATAAGGACACTGACAGAAACAAGGTGGCCTCAGGAATGAGATGTGCTGGCAGGTCACAGACGTGGATCAGCTGGAAAGACAGGAAGGGCCAGAACGGGTGACTGAGAGGTGAAGATGCTGACCTGGCTCATCATCCTTGATACCCTGGACAACGACAGCACTGAATAATCTTACATAAAATATTTTTATCTCCTCAATTTTCCCAAAGTCACAGAGTCAGGGGGTGGCAGGGCCAGAGCAGACCTCTTACCTGCCTGCCTAACTGCAAAACCCTTGCTGTTTCCAGCTAGCTGCCCCTCTTTGGGCCAAGGGTGTAAGGGAGGTACATCTTCCACGTGACCTACTCAGAAGAAATTCATTCCATCTTGACTACTTTCCTGAGAAATATCTTTTAGTCTAATAAATCTCAATTGCCATGTCATAAAGTACAGCAACCAATCCATTGTAATGTAATAATGACATCTCATATGGAGACATAAAAAGAGATCAATAATGAGTAGCCAAATAATAAATCCAACTGATGATTACCCACAAAGATGTAGGGGTAATTTTTTAAGGGAAATCTTGAGGAAAAATAAGTAGATCCTGTTGTACCCGACTTCGAGCCTCCACACGCACCAAGGAGCCAACATTGATGTAAGAACAAGAGGGAGTTTATTTGCAGGCTCGAGCCAGGGCCGAATACACTGACTCAGCAGTGGAAGAATCGGCCCTGACTTACAGTTTCAAAGGGTTTTTAAAGGGTAAAGCCGCAAGCAGGGGAGTACAGCAGTGGTGTTACAGGATTGGTGAGTTTATTTTAAAACCTTTAAGGGGATTGGTTAAACTTCACGCCGAGGAAAAGAACCACAGGACAGGGAACTTGGTGGGTGGGACTTTCAGATAATTTCCAAGGGGTCTCTGATTGGCCAATGGTTGGGTGGGGTGACTCTTAGTCAGCTGGTGGTTTTTCTTTCTTTTTTTTTTTTTATTCCACTTAAGTTCAAAATGGAGGGTTTGTATCTAAGATGGAGTCACTTTGGTTCTACATTGCCAAATCTAGGCTGTCAATCCAGGACTCTCTCCCGGTCAGCCAGTCAGCTCCTCTGCTGTCAGCTTTGCTCTCTGTGTTACTGGGTCCCTCTCCCTTAAAATGTTTGGCTGCACCAAGGGTACACTCCTGGTCTGCATTTCATCCCCTATGAGAACTTCATAACCACATTTAAATCTCACATGAAGAGGAGCCCTGTATCCTGGACAGAGTGAGAAAATCTGGTGCCAGTTCACCTCTGTCACTGGTGAAGTTTGATCTTGGATAAGTCACGTATCATTTCTGAGGCTGGATTCCTTCATCTGGAATGTGGGTGTGACAATACCCACCACTGACTGAATGGGGTTGGTTTGGAGTTCAAATGCTTTAGCTTAAATAATATAGTATTGACCAGTTTAAAATACTAATGTTATAGAGGAAATAATCTAACAAATGCAGTGAATGTCCTAGCACATACTGATGCTAGACTTAGTGCGAGACTGAGGAACCCATGTCAGGAGGCGGATGTGAGTGAAGACACAGCCTGAGAAGAGGGGTTCAGGGGACCCACGCCTCGAAGAGATAGGAGGCAACATCATCCTGAGAGGTACACAAGCAGCAGCCCCTCTCCTTTAAAAGCTGACCCCTGCAGCCACCAAAGGTAAGCTCCACGTGGCATCTGTTGATGTACGCAGGTTGTGATCTGCAGGGTGGCCATCCTCTCGTCCATGGCTCCTAGCAGAGCATGGGTTGTGGCTTGCCTAGCTGGCAGCTCAAACTGCCCATGTCTTTGGCTGTGTGTGAGAAAAGCCTGATCTTTCTTTTCTTTTTTTTTTTAAATATTGTCATATTCATTGCATAATTAAAACAGATATTCAGGTATACAGATTTGTTGTTATAATCATTATTTTAGATTAATAAAATAGCAAATCTGGGGAATAAAATAATAAAACCACTTCTATTCAGAGGATAGGTTTTTATTACCACATCAAACCAGACAATTTCAGTCTCGGCACATTTAATCTTTCATTCACACTGGAAGATTTCTATCTAGTAAGAGCGTATCCACATGAGCCACATACGTCATATTTTCTGTTAGAATCATAACATAAGTGGATTAATAACACTGTCTCTCCTCATTGGAGAAACTTTATATCACAGAAGAGATGGAAGATACTACACCACCTCTTTGGCTTGATAGGATTAGCTATTTCTAAAACTACTGGTAGCTAGTAGTTGTCAGTAAAAATGCTGACAATTTCTCTCAGTCAAGCCTTTTATTTTGGGATAAATAACTTTTGTGATTATTCTTTTTAAATTATACTTGACATACAATATTAATTTCAGGTGTACAACATAGTGATTCTACATTTATATTCTTTACAATGTGAGTGCCACGATAATTCTAATAACTGTCTGTCACCATACAAAGTTATGATAATATTGACTATTTCTCCTATGCTGTACATGACATTCCTGTAAGAGGTACAAACAAGAGGTACAAACCTCTAGTTATTTAAAAAAATAATAGAGTCAGCCTGACATTTAGAAAGAGCTGAGTTAGTCTCTAAAGGCCAAAGTCTGCACAGTCCCTCCAGAACTGAGTTCCCCAACCCTACCTGATGTGTACATGCTGTGGCCTCTTAAGCCTTTGTTTCAAAGCTGGCCTCTGCGGCTTTGGGATCCTGGTCACTGGCAAAGCAATTTCAACTCCACATCTTAGGGGAGCTCTTTCTTCAAATTCAAGGTGGTACAGCTTAGGCCAGTTTTGTCAATTGAAACGGGAGGTCCAGCTGTATGCCTTAACTTTGTCAGTAAATAACAAGGCACTTAAGAGTCAAGTGCTGTATTAGGCTCTTTTCATAGATTGTCTAATGTAATGCATTTAATCGTCCAAGGATAGTTACTCGGCTCCCTCTAAATAACAGGAGAAAAGGAGGCTAAATAAGGTCACGTAATCGCCCAAAGTCACAACAGATGCTCTTCTGTTACTGATGACACTCTTCGGGCCAGAAGAAGAAAATCCACTGTGAAGATTAAAGAATCGAAAAGGCTTAGGTCACACGGAAAGTCCTTGGCTCACGACCTACTACACGGACACAGGGGCCTCCGCAGTCTCAATCTGAAGAAAACAGACATGACTGTGGGTAGCACTGCAGCTCAGGCCTCCACAGCGGGAGGGACCCTGCAGGGGACGGAAATGGGAATGGAATGCAGGGACCGTGGAACCTTGGATCCGGCGGAACCAAAAGGCGGCGCCCACGGAGCCACCCGGACTGTATTTGGAACGGAAGCGCAGCAGCCGCTACTTCCTGGTTGTCAGTCGGCGCAGAGGGCCGGGCTTAGCCGTGAGGATGTTGCCGTACATGGTGAATTTCAAGGTGTCGGCTCGCATCCTCACCGGGGCACTGAACGCCCACAACAAAGCGGCGGTGGACTGGTGAGGGTGCCAGGCTTCGAGGCGGCCACGCTCGGCCAGGAGTTTGTTAGGGGACGGGGAAAGAACAAGAGGTTTCATCCCCCTGCTTAGTTTGGCCTCGGCCAAGACTGGGTGCCGCCCTCACGTTACAGAGATTTTCTTTTCTATGCTGGATTTTTGTTGTTGCTATAACGGTCGTAAATACCCAGTGTGGGAACTTGCCCTGTGTAAATATATTTGCCCTCTTCTTCCCATTCTTGTTTCTCTTTGCTCTTTTCTCTGCAGCTTCCTTAAACATTCCATTTCCCTCTCTACCTCCTCCAATCTCCAGGCTTCTCTCCCTTTGCGGTCAAATTCCCCCGGCCACCTTTTCTTCCCCGTTCTGTCTTTTTCTTCTATCCCTGTTCCTTACCTTTATTCATTCTACAATATGCCTCCCTGTGCTGGGCAACTGTTCTCTCACCTGTCCTTCATTAAACTTTTTAACATAGCAGCTCAGAAAAGTAATAGACTAATATAAAGCAAAATTCTGTAGCTGTGGTTGCTGGGAATGTTGGCAAGAGGACTGTAACCTTCTATCCAGTGTTTGTCTTTTTATCTGGTCAGAAGAACCAGGACCGATCACAGATGCTATGCAACATGATCACAGGCATCTGGATGCTCAAGATTCAAAGTTGAATAAGACAAGAAGTATGCCCTCAAAGACAAATAGAAGACAGCTTTATACTTTCTCATAGCTTTTTATAGCTATCCCTTAGAGCGAAAAATAAATTTCAACAAGCATTTTTAAATTTAGCTAAACCTTTAAATGGAATAATATAAAATACTGGCCTTGAGCTTAAGTAAGAATTTTAATAATGATAATACATATTAGATTTTCTTAAATTTTAATATTTCTGTTTTGTTAGGGGCTGGCAAGGTTTAATTGCTTATGGATGTCATTCGCTTGTGGTAGTGATTGATTCCAATACTGCCCAAACTCTTCAAGTTTTAGAAAAACATAAAGCTGATGTTGTCAAGGTAAGTCAAATTCCACTTTGATCCTATAATATATTGTCTATTCTAAAGTTTTAAATATCACTAGAGTCTTATTAAATCATGTATAAATGTTGAGTAGCTTTTAAGTATAATAATTTATTTGGGGTAACCTAGTATTTCCGTACATATGACTTAATATCAATCCTGGGTGAGCTGTTAAATGCTAGTTCTTAGGTCAAAGATGATGGAATACACCAAGTCCATTATTTCCTGGACCGCTTATTCATTCATTAGCTTTGAGCACTTAGCATGTGCTAAGGAGAGAGAGAAAAGTCCTCAAGCAATTCATTGTTAGGAAGAATGAAAAGAAAACGCACAAAATGGTGTGATGAGTGAGACTTGCGTAATATGCTGTGGGAAGACAAAGGAACTACATATTTAGTTTTAAGGATCTTGGAAGGGTCACAGAAGTCTTCATTTTAAGGACTGGAAAACTGTAGTTAGCCAAGTGAAAAATTGGGGGAGAAGCACTGCTGAAAAAAGGAAGAATGTAAACAAAGGTAAGTAGTGGGCATCAAAGTGGCTAAAAGATGGGATTCACATGTAGGGGTGAAAGATGAGGCAGCCAGAGAAATTCACCTGCCCTGAAAGTTTTGTAAGAGTACGAAAAAATTTGGATTTTTAGGTAGGAGATTGATGTGATCGTATTTGTATTTTAGAAGAACTTTCTGGCATCAGTGGAATCTGTTGGAGAAAGGATAGACGAGGTAGTGAGACCGTTTAGGCAACTTTTGCAGTAATTTTTGCAGGAAATTCTAATGGCCTAAAATGAAGTGGAGGCCTGAAGGTGTGTCACAAAGGAGCTGCTTAAAAGGTAAACTTGATAGCTTTTATAGGAATCAGTTTTAAGTGCAAGTCAGAAGAGGATGAATGAAGTTTCAGTTGGAGTAACTGAATGGCAGTGTTGCTATGATAAGCTAGCTGAGTGTGTTGTAAAGTCAGAGTTTAAGTTTTCAACATGCAAAGTCTGAGCCTCCTGGGGCCATTGAATTATAGTCATCTAAAAGTTTAGGAGAGAGTGGAGTTAGAGATTTACAGTCCATTTATTTATTTATTCATTCATTCATTCATTCATTCATTCATGATAACAGCTTTGAAGTATTCATACCACAAAATTCATGTATTTAAAACCTAGAATTCTATACGTTTTCGTGTATTCACAGAGTTGTGAGACACAATCTCATAACTCCAAAAAGAAACTCTCTACCCATTAGCAGTCACTGTTCCCTGCCCTCTCCCCTTCCTCTTTCTCCCTAGGCAACCATTAATCTACTTTATGTCTTGTAGGTTTGCCTAGTCTGAACAGTTCATATAAATGAATTCATATAGTATGTGACCTTTTGCGCGTGATTCTTTCACCTACTGTAATGTTTTCAAGATTCATCTATATTGTGTCATATGTCAGTACTTCTTTAGTTTTTATTGCTGAATGGTATTCCACTGTATGAATAATCTACATTTATTTATTGATGAACATTTGAGTATTTCCCACTTTTTAGGTATTGTGAATAATGTTGTTATGTACATACCTGTATAATTGTTTTTGTGCGAACCTGTGTTTTCATTTCTCTTGAGTATATGCTTTTGATTCCTTTTTATTTATTAAATGTCTTTTTATTCCTTTTCCCATTTTAAAATTGCATTGTCTTTTTATTATTGAGCTGTAAGAGTTTTTTATGTATTCTAGATATGTTACTCATCAGATACATGGTTGGCAGATATTTTCTCTTTTTCTGTAAGTTGTCTTCCACTTTTTGGATGGATATCCTATGAAACACAAAAGTGTTTAATTTTGATGTGGTGCAATTTATTATTTCTTTTGTTGCTGTATTTAAGAAACCATTGCTTTTTCCAATGCCAAGAAGATTTACACCTTTGTTTTCTTCTAAGAATTTTCTAGTTTTAGCCCTTATATTTAGGTTCTTGATCCATTTTGATGTAATTAGTATGTGAACCAGGAAAGAATACAATTGATTTTTGTATATATAGGCTTATATCCTGAAATCTTGCTGAACTCATTAGATCTAGTAGTTTTGTGGGGATCTTTTATATAAGCAATCGTGTGATCTGCAGGTGACGGTTCAGTTTTTTCATTGATTATCTGTATGTGTTCTCTTTATTTTTCTTTTGATATTTTATTACCTAACACTACTAGAGTGAATAGGAGTGTTGAAAGGGTATTCTTGTCTTGTTCGTGAGCCAAGAAGGAAGCATTCAGTCTTTCACTATTAAGTCTGATGTTAGGTATTTTTTTTTTTTGAGAAAAATATTCTTCTTCTCTCTCTTCCTCTTTCCTTCTCCCTCTCTCCCTCCCCTGCTCCCTTCTGTCTTTTTGGCATTTCTGGAGTTTTCATTTGTGTAGATCCAAGTTTTAATCTGACATCATATTCCCTTTGCCTGAAAAATTTCCTTTAAATTCCTAAGGTACTTATCTAATATTGGTTGATCCTCTAAACTTTTATTTGCCTGAGAATGTATTTTATCAGTTTTCTTTCCTTGTATTATTAAAGAGATTACTCTATTGTCTTTTAGTCTGCATAATTTCTGATGAGAAATTCTTGTCTTTGTTTCTCTGTATGCAGTATATCTTTAGTCATTTGCTGCCTTCAAGATTTTCTCTTTATCCTTGGTTTTCAACAGTTTAATTATGACATGTCTAGGTGATTTTTTAAAATATACACTGCTTGAGGCTTACATAAATGGAATTGAAACACTACATATACGTCTCTATAAATATACATACACACATATATATATATGAGTGTGAGTTTACACGCACACATACAATCAGTTCTTATTCCTAGTAGTTTTATTCTGTAAAGTTGCTGCAAACACTGATTAGCAGATACTCAAACATCGATTGCTCCTAGAGGAATTACAGGGATAGGTTCCTGTGAGGCTCTAGTAACAATATTTTTGTCAGCTGATCAGTACATAACCTTGTACGTGTTTCTGTTAAAAGACATTTTATTTAACATATATTATTGATTCATTCACATTGAATTCATAGCCAGTAGCACCATAACTCATGCCTGAACAATGCTTGTCTTACATGTGAGGCACGTCACAACTTCTTACATTTAGGGACACCAGACAGTACTTCTGCACCATTTTAAAAAGTGAAATCAACAAAAAGCACAAAAATGCAAAAAAGATGGTGCTAAATAGACCATAGAAAGGACCTTTTCACATTTGCATTATGAGAGCTGAAACAAGAACGCCTTCTTGGGTCTCAGCTGGGAATGCCCATGTATGCTGGGTGACTCCAATTTTTTGCCATTCTGCACATGTCCATGGATGACTGTGAAAGCAAGTATTGATTTTGTAATAAAATCACAAATTTTAGTGAAGCAAATTCACAATACTGAATCTGCCAATAATGAGGATCTACTGCATATATACTTCATTATATAAAATAAATGTACATTTACACATATTCAAATATATACATGTATGCATATATACATACTCATATACACACATTTTCTTAAAAAAAAAAAATCTTGCCAGAGGAAAAGATATATTACAGTAGACCCTTAAGGCTTATGAACATTGAAGTTTAGAAAACTTCTTGTTTCCATCTTTTTCATGAGTACTATTGGACTTGGTCAGCGTAGTTTTCTACCTTAGCCTTATGTATAGTGTGTTTATGTATATACACTCACTTCTGTATACATACGTTTATACGCACATATAGTCGAAGATTCTGTGGTGTTTCAGTTCATTTATTGAACATATTTGTTGAACACCAGCTTCGGGCATTGTGTTACTGTCTGGTTAGTGAATGAGAACAAGGCCTGCACGACCCTGCCCTTTGGAACTTGCGGTTCATGGGTTGATGATAGGTCAAAATAAATAATTCATTACGATTGCTGTATGGTAAATGCTTTGAAGAAACTCAGCAGCATCTGAGCTAGAGGAGAAGGGAAGTTATGTCCAAGGAAGTGTCTGGGAAAGAAAGCCTTGGCTCTGGGTGAGGACTGTGTGTTTTATTCTTAACCGTATCATTATTCGATGCTCAGGCTTAACCTGATTTGCACTAGAAGTCTTATGATTTTTATTTGAAAAATTCTGTTCTTATGATGTTGCTAGAGGTATGAAGCACACATTTTTTTTTTTTTTTTAGAGAGAAAAAACGATTAACATTTTTCCAAGTTTATGAAAGAGAGACAGCCGGAGGTTTTTGTTTGCTTTTGTTTTTTCTTATTTTTCCCTTCACATGGTTTCTGTAGCTCTAAGTTGTCTCTTTATAATTAGGAGAATAGAGTACAGAGAAACATTGTATGTCGTAATTTAGGATTTTAGATCCTCTGTCATAATTAGATTTTGTGAATGTAATATTTGATCATTAGTATGATCCAACAGTATACCAATGATCATTACCATTTTATGATATGGTGTTTTAGAGTTTTTACCTGAATTTCCCAGAATATTAAGGCTGTGCATAATTTTTCATATTTTAAAGGCAGGAACATAGTGATGTTTTCAAAAATATTTTAACCAGAACTTAAAAAAATATAAACAAAAATGTCAGCCTTTCAAGATAGAAATCAGTTTCCTGTTTATTCTTTCTAAATAGTTTTGTACTATAAATGTAGAATATTACGTGAGTTCAGGTTAATGGTTTATGAAAATTATGTTTAGTTTTATCCAGTGCAAGTGTTTATTTTATTTTATTTTTTGATACTAGGTTAAATGGGCCAGAGAAAATTATCACCATAACATTGGCTCACCGTATTCCTTGCGCCTGGCTTCTGCCGATGTCAATGGAAAGATCATCGTTTGGGATGTAGCAGCAGGAATCGCTCAGTGTGAGATCCAAGAACATACCAAACCCATTCAGGGTGAGGAAAGTGTGGTCTCCTAATGTTTATATTAATACACTTACTCTTAGAATATTTTCTTTTTCCATTTATTTAATTTCATCACTTCCCAGTTAACTTTGAATTGTGTTTAGCCTGTTTTACTGATCTGAATCTAGTGGGTTTTTTTGTTTGTTTGTTTGTTTGTTTTATCCTTATTAGTACATTTCTAGGCATATTTCCTCAAATCTCAGCTGATTCGAGCTTTGGTAAAATGCATTCATTTCAACGTCAGCCTCAAACAAGCATACTGAGAAAAATCAAGCTGTTTAAACAATCTTGCAATCTAAGCTACAGTATGAGTAAACTTGGCCGAACTGCTGTTTTGTATTAGCCCTAGGGCATGCTTTCCATGAACAGAGATGATCAAATTTTTATTCTTATTCTTACATAGATCATTTGTTTGCTTGTTCATGTTATTGACCTAAAACCAATACAGTATTCTTCAGACTCAAGGCTTTGACTGAGTGACTGTTTTGACTGAGTTTTTTAAATGGCATTTCGAAAAGTATTTATTGATTACTTAATTATGTACTAGGTACTGAACTAGATCTTTATCCTGTTTATTGGTGTGGGAAAAAACCCATGGAATTCTGCACAGTCCCATTAAGTAATTCCACAAACACATTAGGAGAGTGTGACATTAGTGATCAGGGCTAGGCAGGCTCTGACGTAAAGTTTTAAGTAACAGTTACTGCTAATTGCCTTGTATTTTCTTTGAAGTAATATTTCAGATTACTTGAAAATTTTGACCTTGAGATTCTAAAGTTCAGACAACTCATTTTTATATAAAGTTAGCTTATCATCTGAAATCTTGACACATACACACATATATGCTATTTTGGAGCGAGAAGAGGGAGTTGTGATTAAGAATTATGTAAAAAACAAACTAAATATCAAGGACACATTAACCGAGTGTGTTGAAGTGAATTTTGCCTCTGTGTGGTCTCTACAGATGTTCAGTGGTTATGGAGTCAAGATGCTTCTCGAGATTTACTGCTTGCCATCCACCCGCCAAATTACATTGTGCTCTGGAATGCAGACACTGGCACCAAACTGTGGAAGAAGAGCTATGCTGATAACATCCTTTCTTTTTCCTTCGATCCTTTTGATCCCTCGCATTTAACTTGTGAGTAACAGTTTCTTGTGGAAACCGAGTTGTGGTATTCATCATATAGTTAATACTATATATGTGAGATACCCACACAAACATCATACATCTGTGATGTTAAAACAATTGAGCAAAGTGGAAAAGCACATCCCTGAGCTCCTAATACAGCTCCTGCAGTTGCTAATACAGATGCTAAATCATAACCCGTAGCGTTTGTAAGGCTTTTGATAGTTAGAAGTTTAAATCAGCAGACTAGACCTCCGCTGTGTTGAATAGAATCCAATTAGCCAGAGAGTTGCTGTGCTATTCTAATTCATATTAATTAAATTTGTTTTTCTAGAACATTTAAAGAACCTGAGTTAAAGGTTTCATTTAGTCTGTGGCCAAATTCATTTTTTTTTTTTTTAGTTGTTCTAATTCATGCCATGTGTTTTGAGTGTGTAAACAGATCCACTTAAGAAACAGAATAAGCCCAAGGGAATTTTTTTCTTTCAGAGGTAGTTTTTGCCAGTACGCTCTTGATATTTTACTGAGCTACAGATCTAAAAATCGGATATGTTTTTAGACAGATATTTTTATGACTAAATTGTTTAGAAAATATTTTTCTAAGAAATAAATATCCAACAGATGTTTCTTGAGCTATTAACTATATATTAGGTACATTCTGGAACTTACAACAAAGTTCTGTGAACCAGAACAAAGATTCCTGCCTTCATCAAGTGTGCATTCTAGTTAGAGGGTGCCGTATCCTAAAGTCTGAACACAGTGAATTAATAATGTCTAGGATAGTAAGAGGTCATAATGGTATAAAAAAGTAAAACAGGGTAAAGAGAACGGAGAAGAATGAGGGGATGAGGGTGGGCAGGTTGTACTGGGTAGCAGGCTGCTGGTGGCACTCTACTTTTACACTAGATATAAAGAGAAAAAGAATACTTTTTATACTTCCTAAGGTTCAGTTGATGCTCAAGAAGAAAAAAGAAATATATTTAGACCGAGTGGCTCATGATGATAAAAAATTTGTATCATCAAATCATATATTTGAACTTAATGAAGTGTGATATGCAGAGCACCTTATATATGGTTTTTTTTTCCTTCTGTGAATTTCATATTTGGAAAAGTATTTGGATTTTTAAGTTAAGGGATATAAAGAGGAAAGATTTTTAATGAAAGTCTGTGCACTGAATTACTTTGAAGAACAAATATTTGTTTTTTCTGCCAGTGACCTTCTGGTATCTTTTTAATATAAAACGTTAATTCAGAATGCTGAGCTTGGAGGCCTGTGATGAATTGTAATGGACCACCTGTTTCACTTCAACTTGGAGAATATTCCTGTTATGTTATGACTGCATAACAGTGCCAGCTCTATATTATTAAAGTTATCATTACTTTGTTCTCAAAGCTGTATTGGAAAACAACTGTGCTAAACCTGATTAAACTTTAATCAGTGTTTTGCTTCTCTCTATGTAGTACTCACCAGTGAGGGTATCGTATTCATCTCAGACTTCTCTCCAGCCAAGCCTCCCTCAGGCCCTGGGAAAAAAGTTTACATATCCAGCCCACACTCTAGCCCAGCTCATAACAAGTTGGCTGCAGCCACAGGGGCTAAGAAGGCTCTTAATAAAGTAAAAATCTTAATCACTCAAGAGAAACCTAGGTAAGTTACAAGTGTAAAACTGTAAAACTAACAACGTTCATCTGTTTGTCATCAGTTCTTGAAAACATCATTTTTGAAGATGCGCTAAGGTTGATATTCTTCATCTCACCTTTTCTCATTTTCACTTTTGAATTTTCTTGTCTCCTCCTCAAGAGGACATTCAGCATTTAACATGTCTCTTTTGTTTCTACTAATTGCGTTAAACTCCCTCCACTGTTCTTTATAGATTAAAAGTTTTAATTTTCGATTTTTACTTTCAGAAATATGGGATGAACATTCTAATGTGTGGCTATTGAATACATTAAAAATTGGGAGACAAAATCTGGATTTTTTATTTTTGAATACATTTTCCTGAGTTAAATGCTCTGTAATCTCTTTAGCTGTAAAATATGGGTGTTTTTCTTACACATGTAAAGATGTTTCTCATACTGGTTAAGGGCCAGGGGAAATTGTAGCTATGTGACTCAGAAAATTCTTTAATCTTGCTCACATTTCACTCTCCCAATCTCTAAAATAATGTTTTAAAAGATTTTATGGGTTGTTGTAAGAATTAATAGATACAGTAACTTAAGTACTTAACATAGTGGCTGATACTTAGTAAGCATTCATTGGGTAAATGCTAGCCATTGTTGTTCATATCATAAATTGCACTTGAATAAAGTTTTACTTTAACTAAGTCTGTGTATTAGACATAGATTTATTTTTCCTAGAGCAATAATTTCCATATTTTTATTGCTTTGGCAGAATTTTTGGCATTCATTTTAAAAGAGCCTTTATTTTTAATATGCTAAGATTATTCTATCTAAACTCTGGGGGTAATTGCCTGAAAAATATATGGTAAAATACAAATTGCTCTACAAATACATTCTGAATTTATATGTAAGTAGTTTTTTTTATATATTAAACCATAGGCTGGTTAAGTTCACTAATTTATTTCCCACTCTATGCCGAAATAATTTAAGATTGCTCCTTACATATCTTAAGAGAACTTTCTGTTCATTTTTTATTCTGTCTCATAAATAAATATTTTTTGGTCTGTATAGTTTCATAAATTATGATTTATATATGTTACATTTCTCTCATATGAGTCATGTTCATCTTGAGTTTTGGGGAAATGAATGATTAATTCCTTCAACTAGAACGATTCAGGGTGCTTTCACATACATTATGTCATATGATCTTACTATAATCTTGGGTAGTAGTACTATTCCCATTTTATAAATGAGGAAACTGAGTCCCACATTATTTTAAATATGTTTCTCAATTCATTGAGCCAAGAAATGGCAGAGCCAGGATTTTAATTCAATCCATATCCTTCTCTCTAGTCCTCTAATCTAACTTTATTTTAAATTTCAAAACCTTTTAATAAAATTATTGTGTTAAAGAAGTACATAATTGTATGTCTAGTCCTATTGCAACATATTTAATATAAAAAGGTTGTGATTAAATATATGCAATAATCACAAATTGATTTGAGACTCTTTTATAATCCTCATATAGTTTTATATATTTTGTTTGCACAGAAGAAAATGCTGTGATAAGTGAATAAAATACCCTACTTTAAAAAAAAAAAGATTTGAGTCAGATTAAAAATAACTGAAGGCATGGCAAAGGGAGTGACTTGCCCAAGGCGATACAGATAGTCCACTGACTCCTCATCCAGTGGCCTCAATCACCCTAAATGTTTTTGTTTTAATCCTGAGTCTTTATTTCAGCAATCTGTTTCGTACTTCTACTGGCAAAATAAAAATCAAGCTGTCTTATAAATGTCAGTGTAGTATTGTCACTTGCCATCTTATATCATTGACTTTTACTACTTTAAAAATTCAAAAATTTAGCAATACATCTCTGTTCAGCCTATACAATATCATTGTCATCAGTTGTATAGTTTGGATTTTGGCACATAGTAGAGATCCAAGTTTTAGATATTAGCTCCTGTTGGTCATTTTAAGAAATGATAACATGTTCTCATTGACAGTTATTATATAAAAGGCACAAAGTTTAGTTCATTAATAAGCTTTTCTCTAGCAAGGAAGTCTTTGTCTCATTTCTCAGTATCTGAAGTAAATGTTTCCTTTTTTCAGTGCTGAATTTATGACCCTCAATGATTGCCTTCAGTTGGCATATCTGCCTTCCAAAAGGAATCACATGTTGTTACTCTATCCTCGGGAGATTTTAATCCTTGACCTTGAGGTGAATCAAACAGTGGGTGTGATTGCAATAGAACGAACAGGAGTTCCATTTCTGCAGGTATCTACAATTTATGAATTACATACTCAAAAGTTAATTGTGACTGTTATGTAGAGAAAAACTATAATCTCACAAAAGTCCTTAGTTTGACTTGCTCCTTTCTGTTGATTTAAAGATTAACAGTGTTATTTTACATTCTTTATTTTTCTGCACTTTTGATTGGTTTGATTTACCCTAGAAATTCTTCTGACCGATATGGAGATATTTACTGAATTATTAAAGTTACATGGATAAAGACAAATTATATAATCATAAAGAAATAGATCTTTTAAATGGTCGTTTAGTTTTAAAGCTTGGGGTTTATGTGGTATATTTTTGTTTTTTTGCCCATATTCTCTAAAGATGAGTTTATGAGTTTCACAGTATATACTATAATCAATTGTGTTTTTTAAAATAAGTAAATCATCTATTTAAAGGTAATACCCTGCTTTCAACGTGATGGTTTATTTTGCCTACACGAAAATGGTTGTATAACTTTACGTGTTCGAAGATCTTACAGTAGTATTTTCACTACTTCAAGTGAGGACCCAGGTAAGTTATGTCTCACAATAATGTTAATTATATTTTTCTTCAGAATTATTTTATAAAACTTCATGTGGTAAATGCCAGCCAAATCATAGAAGTAATGCTAACGTTGGCTTTGAGAAGGTAGAATATGGTTGTAATATGGGTCATAAAGCACAAGCCCTAGACTAATCTTTTGGTGTTATAATAGTATACCTCTTCTGTACAGCAAAGAAAGGAATATTTTTAATTCCTTCATTGTTTTTATGAGCCAGTAGATGTTATCTTTTGTGAATTTTTGTTCAGCACAAGCCCAACCTTACGTGTATGTTTATTATTATATCCCCTTAGCTTTTCCTCTGCTTTAGGAATTTTTATTATAAAGTGACATAGGTTAATAAGTCTTTAGGTCATTCAGTTGTCAGTTTGAGTCTTATCCTGGAAAATAAAAATAATGTTTTGTGAAATAATGAACTATGAAAAGGGAAAAGTGACTTTTACATCTTTTGTAAATTACAGTTATTTTCACACTTATTTAGATTTACTATAAATCATGATGGTCTATAGTGCACTATTATTTAATCATTACTGTTAATCATTTTTCAAAGCATTTTCTTTATTTTAAAAATATTTAAAAATAAGCTATTTTGATTATAGTTGTTATCTTGGAAATTAAACTTGGTGTAGACTGTAATCAATTATGCTCTGAAGAAATTAGTAATAATTGTAAAAAAGAAAGCCATTCTTGACAAACTTTGCATTAGCAAAGGAATGATTTCCTTTTTAATTGAGGTTTATATAAATGAAAACAAATATTAGCGATACTGATATGGTTGCTTTCCGATATTTAAAAGAAAACAATACTATTGTTAAGATCCAGATCCTGTCCAGGAGCTTACCTATGATTTACGAAGCCAGTGTGATGCAATCAGGGTGACAAAAACTGTCCGCCCCTTCAGTATGGTGTGTTGTCCCGTCAACGAGAACGCGGCTGCCCTCGTGGTGAGCGATGGAAGGGTCATGATATGGGAACTGAAGTCTGCAGTGTGTAATCGAAACTCACGGAACAGGTAGATCAGTGGGATCATGCTTTCTGTTTCCTCTTTGTTTTTAAAACTTAACAGAATCACATAAAAATAGCAGAAACTTTTTCTAAAATTATTTTTAAACTGATAATTAAGACTCCCGATTTTTTGGCAATTATGTAAACCTACTAGAAATATTTTACAATGGGTAAGAAAAATAGTTGGAATGCTGTGATCCGAAATTTGGCATTTGTTAGTTACTAACATGTAATGCAGGTTTTAAATATGCAAAAACCATCTAATTGTTATGTCTTGCAGTAGTTCTGGTGTGTCACCTTTGTATTCACCAGTGTCTTTCTGTGGAATTCCTGTAGGAGTGCAACAGAATAAACTCCCAGACCTCTCCTTAGACAACATGATTGGTAAGCTTCTGTTTCTTCTCTACCTTTCATATTAGGTATTTTTGATGGGCAACATTAATAGTCACTGATTTGCAATTATTATACAGTCAGAGTCAATACTTGAGAAAACTAAAATGAGTCTTGTACCTTGTAGATGTGCAATAAATATTTATTGAAGGACTAATAAAGTAAGCAGTATTAGAAAAAATTATTTTAGCATTTTGACATACATTTTCTTGTTTACATATTGGAGACTCTTACTTTGAACAAATGCTTTCTTGCGGATAAAATATTGCTTCCAAATTATTTGATTATTATAGAGCCAGTATATGTTAAAGGAAGAAAGACGATTTGTGATTTCAAGTATTATACAACTAGACATTGTAAATACTCAAACAATTTTGATGTCTAATTATTTTAAAATCATGGCTGTGGTTTGTAAAGGATTTTCTGTATCATTATTTGTTCTTCCACAATGTAATTGAAAAATCAGTATTATTTAGTAGGCTGTTTTGTTTAAGTGCTAGATAGGTGGTATGCTAGAAAGTTCATTACATTATTAATCTTCTTAATCAAAGATGACATTTATTGGATGTGTGATAACTGTTAAGTGCTATGCTAAATGCTCTGTGTATTACCTCAAACAGCCCTGCAGAGGAGGTGATATTATTTCCATTTTTATGTATGTGGGAACTGAGACCCAGAGAGACTTAAAAACTTGCTCAGAGCTGCACAGCCAGTAAACAGAAGAGCCAGAATGTGAACCCACCCCAGTCTCGAGCCGGTTCCTTGGCCATTGCCGCCAGCCCTGGCTGCTCAGTGTGGTTTTGGGCAAGAGCTTTCTACACTTTATCTTCTCATGATTCCTGTAATTTGTAAAATCCTTTTGCTCACTGACACTAACTTTTGTATTTAAAACTCTTCTTTCTTTACCTTCCAGACGTAACTCCATATGAGGAAGTTTAGACATGCGCTTGTTTTGCAAAATGAATTTCATCAGTAACCCAATTTTCTGGTTAATTGGTCTTTGTTTGCACTTAGTATAAAATATTAAATTGAAAAGAATTATAAACACACACAGAACTAATCAGTAATATAAAAGAGATTGAAATTTTATGCTGTTTAGGTATCTGAATGATAGAAATTAAATTTTTTAGGAGACTAAAGGATGTAGATTATATAACAGTTCTTGACAATGTAGTTGATTTATAAATTTAAATGAAGATTGGTTACTTGAAAACATTTTAATTAAAACTTTTAATTAAACTTTTAATTTGAAATTCACTATATACTTAGTGATAATTGAAAGCAATTCAGTTAAATACAGAGGCCTGATTTATATTACTTGGGTAGAGGCTGCTGCTTATTAAGGCCTCATCTGCCTACCTTGTGAATTGCCTCTGGAAGATGCCTGAGAAAAATATGGCAATTCTCAGGAATCAACACCAGTCTACTGAGGGTGGGTACACACAGTACTTACCTGTTGAATTTCCCATTCCTTTAGACCCCATTTTTTGTTACCAAAGGTTAATATTGATTGTGTGGCTAAGTCTAAAAGATCTTTTTTTTTTTCTTTTTTGCATTAAATTGATGCCCATTTTTTCCTGTATATCTTAGGATTTTAAAATAACGTTATTATTAAAACACCTTTAGAGCCTCAAAAGATTATATTCAAAGTTCCGTCACCCACTCTTAGTAATTATTTACATTTTTCCCTTTCAAGTATATGGGTTTGTATGTGTGTATACATATATACGCTCACATGTTTTTTATTATGTATTTTTGACAACTTAATCCCAGTAGTCAATAGTAGTTTACAGGAGGAAAATTTATATACCCTTTTTAGTAAATGGTCTTGGTTTTCTTGTACTCTTCATATTAATATTTTGTTAGAGTGGTTTTTATTGGAGTCATCTTTTTAGTTTGAGACTTGATAACCTAAATACAAATGCTATATCTGAAAATAATTTTTATATTTATTTTACATATTTTTACATAAAGTAATTGTGAAGCTTAAATTTTGTAATTTCATAGACACGTTAAGTTTCTTGTTAGAAATCTAAATGAGTTCTTTGAACCTGTTGTTTGCGATTACAAAGGGCAACCATTGAAAGTGACTCTTTAAAAAGGCAGTAAGATGGGACTGCGCTGCAGCTCCCACTCCACAGAGACTGCCCTCCAAACTGAGTCACCTTGATTTGCCTTTGGTGCCCTGATACCAGGAACTTTGGCCGACACAGTGTTTCTTAGGAGACAGAGGTCCCCAAATTCTGGATGGCAGTACTCTGGAGTAATCTGTTTTTTGAGATGTCAGTGCAGTTTAGGTCCTATAGCCAAGTGCAGAGCCCTTGCATAGCCAAAGCCCCCGGAGTGCCATGTGACACCTTCTGGACCAGAAGATGCTCTTTTTGGTCTGAAGAGTGTTTCCACTGGAAAGTTTTTTGAGATTTTTAAGATCAGTACACATTATAATGAACATGTTGGTATTTTTAATTACAAATCAGGGCAAAGTGCAATTGCTGGGGAAGAACATCCCAAAGGCGCCGTTCTGCAGGAAGTGCACCTCAAATTCCTGCTAACGGGACTGATTTCAGGGCTGCCTTCACCGCAGTTTACAGTCCGTATGTGTCCGCCGTTGACCACCAAAAACATCAAGGTGTATCAGCCACTGCTTGCTGTTGGTGAGTAGTGGACCTGCCCTTTTCTTAATTCTTCATGCGCGTTTTACTTTATAAGACATTTAAGTTTGCTGGTAACTAGAAAATCCTTCTTTCTCTTTGAAGTTAGTGAAATTATGTAAATTCTCATTTTTAAATGTTTTTCTTCTTCTTTTTTCTCTCTCCTTTAAATCCACCCATCTTTTTATTTATTTATTCTTATCCACAATCATAATTCGTCCACCTGACATGGACTGATAGAGACCCTGACACTATGGGTACCTTTTTGCTCAGGAGGGTGGTCCTTGTGTGATGCTGACTTGGACTCCTTGACTTTTCTTGGACCACTCCAACCAAGCTCTTTCTGTGCGTGTCATTTTGTTAACTGATAAATAGTCATAGTTGGTATTTTAATAATAGCAGTGTTCTTTCTTTGCTAGGAATTGTGTATTAAAATTTGTTTAAGGTATCTATGGTCTCTATAAACTAATATTTGTCTCTTGGAATTGCATAATTTTATATTGTAGCTTGAAAAATTGGTATAGGTTTCCATTTGCTGTTACATTAATTTCATAGTAATGTGAGTAACCTAATTTCTTTTATAGAAGAAAGCAAATTTTATTTTGCTTTTAAGTATACAAGGTTAAAATGCATTTGTCTAAAATTTCAAAAAATAGTATCTGTTTGAAATTGCCAGCATTTTTTTAAAGATGCTATTTTGTTGGCTTCTGGCTTTCTCCCCAGGTATATAAACATGTAATTTGTGATTTTTTTTCTTTCTAAAATGAAAACCTGACCACGTTTTTTTATTGCTAGTATGTCTCAATTTAGCTTAATGGTTGATTTGTGAGTACCAAATGTTCATTTGAATATTACTATTTGGCACTGTTATTTTTTTCCCATTTTATTCATTACTGTCTTCTGAAAGTGATTTGAATTTTAAGGTTCAGTAATCTGTGTGTATATATGTCCAGATTTTTATAAATGCAGATTAATGTTTAATTTTAGCTTTAGCAACTACTGATTCTGATTAAACCTCTTATAGAGACTTTAATTAGGATTTGTCAATGTACAGTGTATGTACAGTGTCATTATGCCTAATTTGTCAGTTAAGATTTTGTCAGTTTCTTAAAGAAAATTACTTCTTGGGATAGCATTATAGTAGCAAATTGAGGGTCTGAGATTTCTATTGTAGAATACGCTGTATTATACTGGCATATAGTGAGTATCAAGTCACTTTTTGAATTTAATATAATAAAGTAAAAGCAAAAGATTAAGTGCCTAAGCTTTTGCAGAGTCACTAGGGAAGATAAGCAGAGTTCAATTGTTGAATCCCCTCTCGTATAGACCAGTATCAGACCAGTAGGTTCGTATCATCAAAATTGCAGAACGTAGAAGTCATTTGATTATTATAAAGATCTGTTAACTGAAAGTTTTCATAATTTTTTAGATATTACTGTGGAATGGATGATAAATATAAACAAGTGTAAAACTGTTTTTTTTCTAGAATGGTTTTACAAAACATTTCTGAACCTTTATTTAGCAAGTAGGCTGAAAAGTGGAACTTGCCTACCATTTTTACTTCTGTTATTACTATCGTTAAATTTATTATTATTTCTACATTCTCATGCTTTTTGTGAATTAATTTTTTTAAGTCAGGTACAGTGAGAAAGTGATCAATTATACTGTGTACTTTTCTTACTTAATAAAAACATTTTGAGGACTGAAGCATTACTTTCTCAAGCATGGCCACGTCTCTTCTGAGATCATAAAAAGCTTTAGACAAAATAACAACTACAAACCATAATTACAGTAATAACAGAAATAGTAATAATCATATACTGCATGTCAGGTACTACACTAAGTATTTTACATATGTCTTCTCCAGCACAGTTAACCTCCAATGAATGTGTTTTCTATTAAAGGGATAAAAACACAGCTTTCGTGTAGGAAAGTGAGTTGTAAGAGTCGGGCAGAACCAGGCCTTGAACTCGGGCTTCTTTGACTGCAGAATCCACAGTTAACCATCTTACTCCACCACCTCTTTGTAATTTACTTAATATAAAAACCAAAACCAATACAAAATCTTTGTAAAGAAAAAATAGAAAAATCTGGTTAATGAGTTCTGCTAGGTTGCCTTTTTGAAGACTAGCTATAATGAACATTCCAAATTTCAAAAACTATAAACTTCATGTGTAAAACTGAGGAAACTGCTTCTTCAAATTTTATGTGTATTAGGTTTTGAAGTCTTTCCATTAAAGTCCTTGATTTAAGCAATATTTCAGAGCACAGGAGGTTAGGCCCATTTTGACCAGAGGAGAGGCATAGAAATTGAGTCTTTTTTGAACACATAGCTTTGGTCCCTTTTTATAAAAGATGCATGTTGTAAAATTATTAAAATCTTGAGAAAAGACTTGTTGGAAAGATCTGGAACTCCCGCTAGGTAATACTCTTCTGTTGTGTCAATTTGATAGGTACAGGTAACGGCTCTATCCTGGTGTACCATCTCACCAATGGGCTTCTGTACAAGGAGTTGAGCGTCCACTCATGTGAAGTCAGGTGAGTATGTCATTGCATCAGTGACATGGCAGACGTACCGAGTACCAGAAAAAGTTCTCATAGACCTTCCTACGCTGAATACTTCTGCAGTGGTGATTATTTGACTGAAAACTTGGGATAATAAATATTCATGTCCAACTAATGGCTATGCTAATCGAGGTTGAGTTCTAGTCTTTTGCTTTTTATAAAGGGCATTATGCAGTGGAGAATTTTTTCTTACTTACATTGCTGCATCTTAATTATTTCTCCTAAGGTCCAGGCTGTTTTCTTTCTGGAAATCACTGTGTTTTCTTGTACAGTTTTATTTGTTTTTTTATGTCTATAAAGATTTCTCAGTAGGACTGCTCCTGAAAAATGTGAATAAAGTCAGTTTAATTATTAATCTCATTTATGTCTTTGTTTAAGCACCATCAGAATAGAACCGACACTGTATAGCATTTATTGTCTCATTTTTCAGAGGTGATCTGTTTTATGAGTGCTGTGTAGGCAGAGATTTGTGGGGAAGGGCTGAAATGACAGCAGAATCCCTCTTGCTTTCTGTTTTAAAGTGCATACATGTCTGCGCCATGGCATTATTTTGTTAATCATATGGCTATTTTTCTTTTTTGCCCTAGCAAGGATGGATTGTGGAGTTATACATGTATAATATAATGTAGTTAAGATACCAGTATTTTTTGATGATCTTTTAACAAAATTGTAAGTCAGGCCATTTTCTGTTCTCTGCATTATGTAAGTAGAGGCCTCAGTTATACTTTAAAATTCTTAGGGAACCCTTAAGCAACACATTGTTCTGAGTAAATGCATTTTCTGAACAGGGAAGGGTCAACCCCTTGAGTATCACAACTGCTGTTTGTGATGGAAGTTTCTGAAAATTTACATTGCCTTATTCTTGTAGGCCCATCTTTTGTGGTTTATCGCACCTTATGCTGTGGCCTTCAGTGTCTCCCTAAGTACATTTACGAGAGTAATAACATCTTCAGAAGTGTTAGGCTTTGGGGGTGCAGTGACACAGTTATCTTTGTGGACCCTCAGGCTGCACACCTTTCTTTTCTTCTAGGCTAGGCATCCCTGCTGCCACTGCTGATGCTGTCTCCTTTGCTTCCTGTCTACATTTCTTCTCTTGACATTTCCTGTCACCCGGGCTTTTTGTGTGTAGTGTTCCGTTTATGGCTGACACCAACCAATCAAAACGTTCCATTTAATCAGTACTTGTTCTAGGGATTATGTTAAGTGTTAATACTTTGCAGGCATCATTTCATCGAATCTCCACTACAATTCCATGAGGTAGGCACTGTTATTACTCCCGATTTATAGAAGAAGAAACTGAGTATTGTAGAGTAATCTGTGGCAAGTTAGATGGAACTGAGCTCTTATGGTGTGTGTGCCAGATCTCCAGCTAAAAACACACATTTTGACACTAAGAGAAAAATTTGACTGAGTCAGGGTGCATGCTAAGAGTTTCATATATGCTTCTGGAAAATCAAGCACATTTTCATTTTCTTCTAAACACTGAAATCTTCTAATAAAGACACAGTAGCTAGTTTATCAGTGAGATTCTTTTTTTATTTTTAGTTAAGATTTTTTTTTTATCCTGGCTTAGTTAGGTTGCATGACTTAACACATGATATAATAACATTTGTTACTGAGTAGCACTGTAAGTATCAAGTGTTACTTGGAATACCAAGTAACTGACAGACTGCTACTCAGACAGGCTGGTGTAAATGATCACACAGATGTGTTCTATTTTTTCATACGAACTTTCCCTTTTAATTGCTATTTTGAAGATAACTCACCTTTTATATCCAGAGCTGGTACCCAAGAATATGATAAAATCCTACTGTCTTTATATTTCAGTTAATGCAATTAGAGTATTGTAATTAAAAACCTTTATGAAAATTTCAAAATCTGTTAACTTATTAGCAATAAACCCAGAACATTCTATTCACATGCAAATTAAGGGCCAATTTTCAGAAAGTTGTTTTTCTGCCTTGTAGTAAATGTGTTCTTTAAAACCACTTAATCTTAAGTGTTTGAATTTTATGCATATGCATGGCCAGGGACTGCCTGACTACAGATGGTTGTGTCTCTGTGGTTTTTTAAAACCATGATGTTTTAATCAGTTATGCTTTAAAAGTAAGTACTGAGCATCTTCAGTATGCTTGCAAACAGACATCTCTGAAACTTATAATCTTTTGGAAGATACTTAGAAATAAATGGAGTGGTACATGTAGGTTTTCTTAGAGTATTAATTTCCTTAGATTATTACTTTGTGTCTTTGACCAGTAGACTACATTTATAACAATATAGCCCAATACCATTTTCAATATCAATAAATATTAGAACAATAGTTTATATGAGTATCAGAACATTGTTGACTAAGTATTGCTTTGAGTAAATTGAGTGATTTTGCAAAGTAAAATGATCTCTATTTTGTTTGTAAATTTACAGAAGTTACTTTGATATAATCGTTGAACTTCAGGGCCTTTCCTGAAGTGTGTGCTCTCCTAGCTCCCCGCATTGAGGAACAGCCCCAGTGGGGGTCAACAGGCCCAGCGTGGGGAAGCTATAGGAGTCAGAGCCCAAATACCCGCTGATAAGGTCACAGTTGTTCAGTAGTTAGGAATCCTGCAAGGCAAACCTGGATTGACTCAGGAACTGAGCTGCTGTTCTTAACCAATATTTTATAGAGCTCAGTGTGTAGTTTAGACCTGAACAGTGGTTTTCTAATCCTGAGAGCACCGTGATGTTCAGTTGTGTTTGACAAATTTTCATTCTTTTGAGAAATAATCCTCTCTTTCATCTACTTTGAGTTCCAACTAGATTTTTGTTTTCTTGTTCTTTTCTTCAGTAGGTATTGGACATATAAGCTGATGCTAGAATCTGCTCAAAGGCAGCATGCTCAGAATGTTGGGTGACAAATAAGCAGCCACCCCATGTTCTGTTATATCCTGAACACGGGGACATCTTCTAAACAGTGGGAGCAGCACTTCTTGAATATGTATGGCACTAATAAACATAAGGAGCAGTGCTGGGCTTTTCTCAAACGCCATTTACTTAATCTAACCGAATTTACTGAGCGCCTCCCACCTGCCTGGCAAGACAGGGCGTGGCACCTCCTTTCACAGAGAGTACAGAATTACAGAGAGAACAGAATGTCTAGAGTGATTCTTCTGTCCTTTTGTTTACTCTGAGTAGAAAACTTAAATGAGTACTGTTGCATGCTAGGGGAAAAGAAGAGAAACAAGAGACAAAGGCACTTTTCCAGTGAATAATTAACCAAATTATACTGTATTCACTATAGGTATGGTTTGAATTCAGTAAATGGGGAGGCCTCCTGAACAAGATAGGACTTGAATTAGATTTTGACATAGTAATACCAGTAATGATGACAATTGCTGATACTTAGAGTGTTTACTCTGTGCCAGGCCTTCTTTATGCACTCAGCATTCTTATTTTTACAACAGGTAAGATACAGAAACATGTGGAAAGACCAGCTAGAGCCAAGACTTGCATTCGAGTATATTGAAGAGGGAAAGAGGGACGTCATCCCAGGCTTAGAAATTCTCAAGAGTACTCAGTTTTAAGCAGCCTAATCTGAGTGCAATTATAGTATTATAATTAATACTATATTAATAAATATAAAATATATAATTTTATATTTAAAGAAATAACTTTAAGTATAAAAATAATGTCAGAACTGCTCAACTCTGCCATTGTATCATGAAAGCGGCCATAGACAGCATGGTAAAACGCTGGTCCCTTAAACGCTGGTCCCTTAAACTCAGGTGAGCAAGTCCATGTGGAGCAGAGGGTTAGGTTTCCTTCCCAACCAGCCTCTATTGCCTTTTAAGCAACACAGGGTGGCAGTACAGTGTTTCTCACCTCTTGTTGTGACTCTGATGGTCCACTTGTCCAGTGTCCCCCCGCCCTTCCGTTCTCTGCAGGCCACGATGGTGAGTACTCCAGTTATGGTAGTGGAGGAAAAACATGGACTCACCTGCGGTCAGTCCCGCACAGAGGAGGCTCCGAGGGCATCGGGATAGGTTACTGTCTTATCAGCATGTCTTTTTCTTTGTGATTTTTCCTTTGTGCTTTTTCTCTAATTGAGTTATGATTTGGAACTTTCAGCCACTTCCAAATCTCACTGCTTAGTTTGTATTGTTTGTTTCAGGAATTCCGGCTTCCTAACCAAGAATTTTGATAAAATTTGATAAAATTCCTGAGTGTGCTCAACTTCAAGCAGTTGACTTAAGATATTTCTATACCACTTGTTTTTAAGCAACAGAATATTCAGAAACTACTGTTATGTGACTCTTCTTTGCCAGATTTTAATAGTTATTTTAATTCTGCTGTAAATACCAGTAATTAAACTACCTTGTCATTACATTTGGAAATAAAGTTTTAATTAGAAATAATTTCATATATGTTAGAAATGTATGATAATATAGTCTGAAATAAGGTCATATTAATGTTATTTCTTAATAAAATTTAGATCTTAGGAAAACTTATTTTTTAATTAATTTTTTAATCAAAAGGGTATGAGGTTAATCTTGGTTTAACTTCCCATTACAGGGGTATTGAATGGACAAGTTTGACTGGTTTTCTTTCTTTTGCTACCTCAACACCAAACAATATGGGATTAGTGAGAAATGAACTTCAGCTGGTTGATCTTCCAACAGGTTTGTGTTTAATCTATTAAAAGATTCAAAATGGTTTGTTATATTGATCAAAGATGTCATTTGTTAACACGTTCCAAAGTACTTTGTTTCACCTGGGAGTTTTTTCTTGTATTCTGTGTTTATTTATTTTTTGTTCTGTAATAATTGCCCTAGAAAAGACTCATCATTGTATGCAAATTGTGTTAACACAAGGGTATGGTAAAATAGAATACCATTAGCCTGAACAGACAGATTCATAAATAAATACAATATCAGTTGTTCTTTTAAGTACATTGTTATAGTTAACCAAAAGTATAGTTTTAAAACAAATCTTTTTAATTCAACTTCATTAGAATCTAGTTCAAAATTTTGGACTTTTAGGAAACCTTTAAAAAACGTATAATATGGATTGTTTTAAATGCTAAAATTTAAAACTTTTGATAGTCTCTGAGTGACTGAATAGGGAAATTTAATTTGGAAATTTAAAGACTGCAGTAAGAAACATTCCAATAAAGTAGCTTGTTCAGAATTGTTAAACCTACAACTCAATGAGTTTTAAAATGAAAAACTTGAAAATAGAATAGGTGAGCATTTCAAATTATTTTACGAAATGTGCAGTGATTTCAAATAAAATTTTTTTACAAAATTGTGGTTTCTTTAAAATGACATAGCAGTATAAATACATGTAGGTGGTTTTAACCAAGAAGTTGTGTTTGAGTGTGTAACATGTAATAAATCACATATATGGTTGCTTCCTTATATTCTCCATATATATTTCCAAGGTGTAGTTGAGAACAACTAACATACTTTTCAGAGTTTGTTACTAAAGTTCAAGGAATTAGCCCCACCTTAGACCATTGCTGCTCTAGTTTCATTGGAATTGACCTGCCCAGCAACCTCTATCCCAGATTTCTGATTTGCCAGCAAATGCACTGGTGTTTCTAGTTATGTGGGAGCCCAGAGATGATAGGGTATTTGTTCTTGTCATTCGCTAAAAAATCCCTGTTCACTTTTTTCAGTCAGCTCAAATTCAGGAATTTTAGATAACTTAAAATCTGTCTTTTACAAATTTATTTTTGACGAACAGATTTCTAAGGAATAGATACTGACCTTTTTAAGTGGGACGTTTGAGTGCATGGATTGTACGTCTATAGCCTTGTCTTCTGAGGAGGCTGGCAGACTCACAGAGTCAGGAAAGGATGTGGAGTATCTGGCGAATACTAACAGTGAGATTCCATTTGATGCCAGTGAGGAGCAGGGAGGATGCAGGCCTCTTTCAGTTGTCTTCAAATTGAATGTGTTCTCTCTTTTGTTTAATGTAAATAAAAATCTAGGGTAAGATATTAAAATATTTGTTCAGACATAAGGTAGAATTTGTATTTTTTTAAATTAGAGAAAATCATTTAGCTTCTTGGGCAGCTAACTAATTCTTACCAGTCCCCAATTTTATAGAGTTTATAGAGACTACCTTTTGATAGGAACATGTCAAAATATTTTAGATGAGTATTTTGCACATGGGGCAGGAAATCTTAAATTTGTGTTAGCATTTGTCCCTCTAGTTATTGTTTGTAAGCATGGGAATGTTTATATTTAAACATACCAGTAGTTTTTACAGTAGACAGTTGCTCTCCCATAAATGCATTCAAACTTTAGAAATCGATATTTCTAATTTTTTCAATTAAATTATTTGAAAGACACCATAGAAGGAATTCAAGAACTCTATAACAAGTGAAAATATCTTTTTATAAAATAGACATTTGAATACAAGTAATATATTATTGGTCTTTAACTTGTACTACTTTGAGTTTTGATTATTAAAAACAGCTGAGAAGCAAACGGATGAATGAATGGGAGGATAGAGGGTAGCACTGGTCAAATAACATTGGTTTGGCTTCTTGCATGTTTTTTGTGCTGTTTTAACATTCTCTTGAATATTTGCAATTAAAGGTAGGAGCATTGCTTTTCGGGGTGAACGAGGCAATGATGAATCGCCCATCGAAATGATTAAAGTATCACATTTGAAGTAAGTGTCAACCTAAAAAAATCTATTGCATTATCACAATGGAATCTCAAGGATTTTTTTTTAAGAAACTGAGAATATGCTAGAATGTATATAGAATTTCTTAGTGATTGCAAATGCCGATATGCAGCCACATTAAAGAAAATGTTTTGATGACAGAATTAAGTTACTATTGCTTTTAATGCTCCACTTCTGAAAAATGTAGCATTTGTATGGATCTTAACATTTCATTAGATTGGTAAAACCAGCAACCCTGTTTTGTTCTGCTGTAGCTACATTGATATAAATGTCTGTCGCCCACTCAGAAGATGTTATGTGGTGACCTTCTGAAGCACTTTCATCTCGACATGGGTTCATTGACTTAAAGAATTCATTTTCTTTATAATTTATACCCATTTTAGTTTCAGTAAGTTTTTTAGTTTTTTGTTCCAAAGGAAAATGCATGTAAAGCTGGATTATTAAAAATAGAAACTGAATAAAAATCAATCAAAAGATCAAAGAAAGCAGCAAGTTCTCTAAAATAGTTCTCAAATTTTCTTTAGCATTTCTAGATTCTTTGCATTTTCCATATAAATTGTAGAATCAATTATTAGTTTTACCAAGAGAGGTTTCCTAGGATTTTGATTGGGATTGCATTGACTCCATAGATTAAGGTGGGGAGAAGTCACATCGTAAGTTTTGTGATCCGTGAAATGGTGTATCTCTTCACCTCTTTAGGTCTTCTTTAATTTCAGTAATCTTTTGTGGTTTTCAGTGTATAGGTCTTACAAATCATTTGTTAATTATTTTCTGTTTGTTCTTCAATGTTATTTTTAAGTGTTTTTTTTCTTTTTTTAATTTTGACTTGCAGTTATTTATTGTACACTGAAATAGTTATTTTTATATTGACCTTGCGACCATGCTAAACTTAATTATTTTAGTAGTATTTTTGTTGATATTCTATATAGACACGTCATGTTGTTTGCTATAAAGATGCTTCTATGTCTTCCTTTCTGGTCTATAGGCCTTTTATATTTTTATTTTTTTGGTTTGTTGCAGTGGTTAGGACCTCCAGTACCAGGTTGAAAGGAAGCGATGAGAACTGACATCTTTGCTCTGTGTCTGCACCTTATGGAGAAAGTATTTATTCAGTCTTTAACATTAAATATAACATTAGCTGTAGATTTTTTTGTAGATGCCATTTGTTGGGTTGAGGGAGTTTTCTAATCCTAGTTTGCTGAAACTTTGTATCACTAGATAGGTATTGAATTTGTCAGATGCTTTTTCTGCATTTGTGGACATCATCATATGGTGTATTTTTGTTTTGTTCTTTATATTGGCTAATATGATGAATTACACTGATTGATTTTTCAAATGTTAAACCAACTTTACATTCTTGGGATCCATTCCACTTGGTCATCATGTATTACTGGATTTGATTTACTAATATTTTGGTATATTGCTGGGCTTGATATGCTAATATTTTACTAAGGACTTTTACGTCTATGTCCATGAAGGATATTGGGCTAGTTTTTATGTAATATCTTTATCTGGTTTCAGAATCAGGGTAGTGTTGACTTTGCACGATGAGTTGTGACGTATTCCTTCCTTTTTTATTCTGGATGAGTTTATATACAATTGATATTTCTTCCTTCAATAGGAAGAAAGTCCATCTGGACCTAGAATTTTCCTTGTGGAAGTTTTTCAGGACAAATTCAATTTCTTTCATAGCTATAGAGCTATTTAGGCTTTTTGGTAGTTGGTGTCTTTCAGGTAATCTGTTTATTTCTTTGAAGTGGTTGAATATATTGATATAAACTTATTCATGATATTCTCAGTCTTTGAATATCTGTTTGATCTGAGTGATGGCTCTTTCATTACTGATGTCAATAAATTGTGTCAATCAATTTCATTGATCTTTTCAAAGAACTTCTTTGGTTTCTTTGATTTATTTCCAATGGTTTCCTATTACATTCCTGTTACTTTAACTACAATGCTTACCTTTTTTTTTTCTTCTACTTGCTTTGGGTTTAATATGTTCTTTTTCTAGTTTCTTAAGATAGAACATTAGATGTTTGAATTACGGTCTTTCTTTAAAATTTAAGATAAAGCATTTAATACTATATAAGTACTACTTTTCCTGTACCCTACCATTTGTTGAGATGGTAAGCTTCTTTTTTAATTTACTTTATAATGTTTTTAAATTTCCATGCAATATTTACAAATACATTGCTTAATTTCAAAATACTTAGAGTTTTTTCAGATCTTCTTATTAATTTTTAGTTTCTATTAGGGTCAAAGCATATTTTATATTATTTCAGTCTTTTTAAATTTAATGTGATTGTTAAGTGGCTTAGAATATGATCTGTCTTAGTGAATGTTCCATGTGCACTTGCAAATATTGTGTATTCTTCTGTTGTTGGTTAGACTATTCCATAAATGTCAGTTCAAGTTGGTTTATATTCTTTTGTATTTTTACTGACTTTCTTCTTGCTTTTCTCTCCTACTGAGAGATAAGTGTTAATATCTTGAACTTTATTTATGGATTTATTTATTTATTTTTGGAAGAACTCGAGTTCTTGCTTTGGGTGTTTTAAAGCTCTGTTACCAGGTAAATACTTTGTTATTGTTCTGTCCTTTTGATTAAGTGACTTATTCTGAAATATTCTATTTGTTTTGGTAATATCCTTTGTACAGAAGTCAGTCTGATTTGTCTGATTAGTATAACCACTCTGTCTTTCTTTTGCTTAGTGTTTGCATGATATATCTTTTCTCAGCATTTTACTTATAATATATCTGTGTCTTTATATTTAAAGTTGATTTCTTGTAGACAGCTTATAACTGGGGCTCGTTTTTCTATTTGCTCTGACAATCCCTGTTTTTCACTGCAGTGTTTAAATTATTTATATTTCGTGTAATTATCAATAGGGCTTACGTTTAAATCAACCATGTTGCTAGTAATTTTCTACTTTTGTATTTTAAATGAATTTAATAAAGATAGTTTTTAGTTTATTAGGCTTGATTTCTCAGATGCAAAATATCGATTGATATGACCCACATAAACTAAAGTTCTTTGGGGGACTTTAGTCCCCCAATGTTTGAAATGTGAAGCAGTCTGAGATTAGAGCTAGGGGGTTGCTCCATTAAACTGTTTGGGGTCTGGCTCTTCTGTTTCAGTCAGTCCTGACCCCACGTGTGTCTGTGCATCAGTCAATCTAAAACGACTGATCACGTCACTCCTACTTCCCGTCCTTCAGCAATCCACTGTTCTCTGCCCAGCAAATTTCTGCCTACCCTGGCATGGCATTTTAGGATGTTTTGAGTCTTTTGTAATGTGATCCAACACTCTCATTTGATCTTCCTTCCTCTATGCAAGAGCCGAATGCTCTTGCATACTCTGCATTGTAGGTAGCATGTTTTCCCAGACATGCTGTGTCCTTTCCTGTCTTCTGCCACTCGTCACATTTGTAGTTCTGCCTGGAATGCCATTTCCCTAGTGTCGAAATTAATTTCTTCTTTCATAATGAATCTTTATAGCATTTACCAGATTCTGTCTTATATTATTTACATACATACCTTTATGTTAGATATAATTAAAAATGTACCATGTTGCATTTGTATAAGCCATTATGGCTTATAAAAATTTTGAATTCTTTTATATGTGCTGTCTTTGTTTTTTATTCTTATATTCTTTAGTGAGGTAGGCAAGACAGGTGTTTTTAACACCATCTCAAAAGTAAGTAAAATAAAACTCAAAAAAGTGACATGGTTTGCCCGAGGCCGCATAATTATAAAGTGGCAGACTTGGCCCTGAGTGGGTGAACCTGAGTCCTCTGAAACACGAAATACAGGATCTGCTCAGTTGCATTTCCTCAGTGTTACCCTCAGAAACATTATATACTTTCTCACGTAATTTTTAGCATAACCTGCGTACCAGTCCATCGAGGCAGGAGAGGCAGGTTGTGGTGGTCTCACGTGACGTATGAGAAAATCGAGCCGCAGGACAGCTGCTGTAAGTCGTGGCCCCCGGATGTGCACCCTTGCCGTTCCGCAGGCCGCCCTCCGACCTGCAGGCCACCCTCCGAGCGGGGCTCCGTGCCTGAGGACAGCAGTTTGGCTGTTTGGTCATCATAAAACATTTCCTTCTTAAGACTGCTAATCCCAGGGCTAAATGTTAGTTTAAGTTGTCTGTGTTTAGAATGTGTCATCTGAGTTTTCTGATTTACTGAACTTTTTATTTGTACTAGGTATGGTAAAAATCTTGCAAAAAAGGGGCTCATTTAGTAATTTTGTTTATTTTAGGCAGTATTTGGCAGTTGTATTCAAAGACAAACCCCTGGAGTTATGGGATGTTAGGACTTGTACCATTCTTAGAGAAATGTCCAAAAACTTCACTGCAATAACTGCTTTGGTAAGTTACAGTCGAAGAACTAATAGTTAATTAGATATGTACATATGTGGTGAACATTGTTCTTTAGCTTGAATTGAAAAATACTACCATGTATTTTCTTGTTAAAATGTGTGTTCAGGGAAGATCTAAATAAATGGCGATAACTCTTATTTTCTAAGGTAATATTATATTATAGTGTAATTCCAATGAAAATGCTATTTAGCTATTTTGAGGAACATTATAAACATATTCTCAAATGTGTATGAGAGAGTAAAGGTCGTAATAGCTAAGTCAGCCCTGAAAAGAGAGGAGTAATATGAGAGGTGGGATTGGGGCCCACCCTACCTGGTAAGAGTTCAGATTACAAAACCAGAGAAATAAAAGAATGTTATTGGACCAAGAACAGGAAATGGACTAAAATCATAAAGAGCTCATTAGCAGACCCACGCATATTTGGGAACTTAACGTACAGTGAAGGACACATAAATGCATGGGGCAGGATGGACCGTTTAGTAAGAAATCTTGAGAAAACTCTCACTTTATGGAAGGGAAATACTGAATCTACCTGATACCATATTCAGAGGTGGGCTCCACAAGATTAAAGACCTAAGTGTAAAAAAGTAGTACTATAAAATTATATAATCAAAAATAGAAGAATATTTATGTGTTCTAGTGGCAGGAGAGGACATCAGAAGCTCAAACCAAAAAGCAAAATATTAATACATTTAATTACATAAAGATTGAAAATTTCTGTTAAATGAAGGATACCAATGTCAATGTTAAATATGGAAAACAAATTTGAAAAGAAATTTTCCAATGTCTAAGACCAATAAGGGACTAACTAATCTCTAGGGCAATGGTCCTCAACCTTTTTGGTACCAGGGACCAGCGCTCCTATGAGAATCAAATGTTTGATGATCTGAGGTGGAGCTGAGGCGGTGATGCTAGCACTGGGGAGCGGCTGCAGATACAGATGAAGCTTCGTTTGCTCACTCGCCGCTCACCTCCTGCTGCATGGCCTGGATCCTAACAGGCCACGAACTGGTACCGGTGTGCAGCCTGGGGATCGGGGACCCTCGCCTAGGGGGTTAGTATTGTGGGAACTCTGCACGTAAACAATAAGTCAGGAACCCAATGGAAAGATGGACAAAGTATGTGAGCAATTAATGGATACCAGAGAAACCTAAAAGGCCAACCAGCATATGAAGAAATATTCCAACTTATCAGTTTTTAGAGATGCGTAATATAAAATAACCATGACATGTGTTTTAAACTAACAAGAATTGGAAAACCAGATAGCATCAGGTGTGGGTGTAACGTGGGCTACAGGAATTCTGATGCGCTGCCGATAGGCGTGTAGACCAGCGAAGCCATTCTGACAGCACGTGGGCAAACACAGACGTCCTCTGTGCTCCAGCTGTTCAGCTTGCAGTCATGAAGCAACTTTTGTGAGGATACTGCTTGCAGTGCTGTTTGTCATGGGAGTTTGGAGGTAATCTGGGTGTCCTTTGCTGAGAGAACAGTCTGACAATTGGTGGATGCACCCGTGGAGTGTTATAGAGCATGCAGCAGCAACAGAGATGGAACTTAGATCCTCTGTGCTGAGTGAAGAGTTAGAAATGGAATGAGATCAGTAGCACAGTATCATTTATGTAAGTTACAAGCACATGCACGTAAAATAAGTACATGTTAAGAATTTATCTATATGAGGATATATTGAATGGGTGGGAATATAAAAGAAAAAATAAATGAAATGAGAAGTTTGAGGTGGACTGTGGGTGACAATGGGCCGTGATTGGAGGAACATGATCACCTCACCCTGTGCACCTAGCAGGAGGGGTGGAGGGAGGAACTAGAAGATACCATAATTGAATTTATTATTTCTGCTTTGTAAAAAAAGAAAGCATCCAAAGGTTAGACTTTTTAGCAATTTGCCATTAAACTCTTTCCCCTTAAGGCCTAATTAAAGGTTAGAGGTAGCAGGAGGCAGAGGTAGATTATTAAATTCTTCTACCTTAAGCTCTAATTAAAATGCATTCATTCAGCCTTTCTATAAATAAAACCTAGGAACAAACTGTGCATTCACGCGTGGTCATAATAAGCGATGCTGGGCAGTGGTGAGTGTGCCCAGCTGTTCTGGAAGGGTTCTTGACAGAAGAAAACGCAGCACTTCTAGGTGTGTCTGTCTTCGCTTCACAGGAGTGGTCACCATCTCACAACTTGAAGAGCCTGAGGAAGAAGCAACTGGCCACCCGAGAGGCCATGGCCCGCCAGACCGTGGTCTCAGATACCGAGCTGAGCATCGCCGAGTCATCTGTGATCAGGTGCCGTGCGTTGCTTCCTGCCACTGGCATGTGGCATTTGCATGATGGTTGGGAACTTGACAAGTGTCAACCAGAAGGCATCCCCAGAAGCGGTCGCAGTCTGCTTTTGAACATACGTTGTTTGGTGTTTTAGTGCATGCCTGGATTCCTGAAGAGTGAATTTGACTGTCGCATTGCTTAGTGCAGCCAGTAACTTACACAGTGACATCCACACGTCAGCATCCAGCAGTAAAATGATCCTTCTTAGAGCCCTACTGTTCCCTAAACTTCAGCTTCTGAAATTCAAATGATATAGCCTGAACATACCGAAAGAGCACATTGTCATTTATGTACACCGAGGAAAATACATGGAGAATTCTGAATTTGTGTATTGTCCCCCTCCCCCACCAGTTTTACAAATAAAAGAATGTCAGCGAGCATGGTAGTGAGGTGGGGGGGTGTGGCACTCGCTTCTGGTGAGGGGAGTTCTACAGAGAGGTCTCCTGTGAGAAGCCCGAGCACTCACTGCCCCTCTCACGGGGTGAATGCTCTCGTGGCGTTGCCGTTTGGGGGCAGTTTGTATTGTCCTGCGATCCTGCGCAAAAATTAGTTTCAGCTTTTTCTTAAAATGGTTTTGGCCTTCTTGTTAATGCATCTCTGTTTTAAGTGAGTTAATTCATTACTGGTGTCACTCCAAGGAAATGAAACATCTCTCTCTTATTTCTCTCTATCCCAAAGCTTGTTGCAGGAAGCAGAAAGTAAATCTGAGCTCAGTCAGAACATCTCTGCCCGGGAGCATTTTGTATTTACCGATAATGATGGCCAAGTTTATCATCTTATTGTGGAAGGAAACTCGGTGAAAGATAGTGTTCGCATTCCACCAGACGTGAGTTCAACCCTCGGTTAAATCTTCATTAAGAGTTCTTACCAAAGATGTTGCTAGTCGCATATCCAGTGAAGCCACAGTTAAGTTGGAAGCTGTTTCAGAAAAATTAAATGTAAATAAACTTTGCTACTTAAAGGAGATATTATCATTGATTAAACGTGTCCTATACTGCTAGGGAATAACATTGTAACTACTTTTATGAAATACTTAAGGTATTTTATCCCCATAATAATCCATGAGGAATTATTTCAATTTTATCTATGACAAAATAGAATAATTCACTTTCCAAGGTTACCCAGCATAGTGACAGGGCAGTTTAAAACTCAGGTTTGTCTCTCTGGCCCCAGTATCTCTCTATTTTCCCTTTCGAGCATTAATTACCCTGGAGGATTTTATTTAGAATCCGGTATTTTGGGATAATTGTAATCATGTTGTGAGTGTAATAGTATCATTAATATTTACTAATTTATATCCTTCTTAAGGCCTTATACAACACTTTGAGGTTTTGTAGTTAATTTGTGTCAGTGTGTATCTCACGCATTGTTTGTAATGGATAGATTAAGAAAATGTTTGTGTTAACTAATATTACTATTTCTTAAATTACTATTTCTAAAATTTTCATCTAAAAATAGAATGTTTTAGTCAGCTGTCACTCCGTATTTTATAGGTGGCTCAGGGTCTCATGAGGTTGCAGTCAGGATGCTGGTGGGGGTGGACGGGTCCACTCCAAGATGGCTTATTTAATGGCCATTGCACAGTAATGCTGGCTGTTGTTGAGAGGGCTCAGTTCTTCTGCACGTGGACCTCTCCTTGGGGCCGTCTGAGTGTCCTCACGACATAGCTCTGGCTTCCTGCAGAGTGAGCCATTCACGAAAGGCCTAGTTTTAGATGTCACACTTTATCGTTTCTGCAGTCTCCTAGTGGCTCACAGGTCAGCCCTCTTCATTGTGGGAGGTGACTACCAAGGGACAAGAATACCAAAAGGCAGAATCACTGGAGACCTCTTAGAGGTTGGCAGCCACATCTTCCTTATCAACAACTACAGAAGAATCAAAGGCATTCACTTCTCAAATAGAAACTAACCTGCAAAAGTACTCTTCAAACTCTGATTTCATTTTTGCTATTATATAAAACAAGTCATATCTGAGATGTCTATTTTGAACTCTATCTAGTGTTGCCAAAAATTTTTACTAGTTTGAAAGGATTTTCAAAGGCCCCATCTGAGCCCTTCCAGTGCCTCTCAAACCCTCAGCGACTCTTCTAATCACCTCACATTCGAGAGTAGAATGTAGAAACAATCCAATAATTTTTGAGATGCCAGTTCCCTCCACTTCCACCGTCCCCAAAATAGTTAAAAAGTTTTTGGACATTGACACGAGTTTTTCCCTTAATAGGTGCTTCTTGCACGATGATAAATGAGCCCTACGTCTTTTAAGATTCCAACTCTTTTTTTGTGAAGGTCTGAAGTCAGGATGAGCAAGTCTCTGCCTGCCTGCCACAGCTAGAAGCAGCTTCGTCAGAGAATGGCCAGCCTATCAAGTGATACGGATCTAGCCTCCAGTGAAATCAGTATGCGTTTTAGAGCAGGTTATTTTTAGGGAAAGAGAATTGAGCTTCTGTTGTATAATACAAGAGGAATGGTTTGCTTTTTTTTTTTTTTTTTTTGTATAATTAAAATGGTCCAGGGATTATAATGTAGAATTTAGGCAGAGGTTTTGTTTGCTTATTTTAATCCATTATTTATGTCATCTCCTCTCAAATGTAAATTATTAAACATGTGTTTTGAGTAGAAACTTTCCCTCTAGATTTGGCCCCATAACTGTAAAGTGTATAAAAATGATAAAAGAGGAAGGGTAGGCATATTTTAAATTATGATCGTGTGGAGCGTCTGTAGTTGACTGCTTTAATTCAGAAAGCTGAAACAGTGGCCAAGAACGAATCTCTCTGCTTTGCTGTCAGCCTCACTTCTGAGCTTTTGAACATCATATCTTACATCTAGGCAACGTGTCATTGTCAACTACTGATACACAACTGAGTCTTAATCTTACATTGATTCTCTTGGAATTATCTGGAGCCACAGAACAACGTTGTGGCGCATCCTCTGATGCGTCTTGGTGTCTCCATGTGGCTTGTATCCCAGCATAAACTCTGAGGTAGAAAGATTAGAATGTTTAATTGTACCGTTGTAGTAATACATCCTTTGTCATTCTAAGCTGATAACACTGATTTCTGGGCTAATTTAAACTTTAATATTCTAATTTTTAGAAGTTAGAAAGAATGATTATAAAGTGGGAAAATTTTCAAGACTGAAAAATAAATTTAAAGGCAAATTCTTAATTAAACATTGTGGTCATATGGTCAAGAGAATAGAGATAAGATGTGGGTATGTTGCTTCATAGTGTAATTCTATTTATTTAACATTCTGAGTTTTTTATTTTATTGGCTCCATTAAAATACTCACTTTTAATATCGTTTTTTCTTTTGTTTCTTGACTGCCACTAGGATTTATGCAGTATTTGGCATGTGTGCTAATCTAATAGTCAATTTGACAATACCTGGAGCTTTCCTACCCCTTACTATGGCTACCTTGCCAATTAAATGTGAATTTTTATGTTGTTCTGTAACTGCAGAAACAAGATTTCTTTTAATAAGAAGAGAAGTAATGGATCAGTAATGTCATTTGGTAGCTAATGGTGTAATGACCATTTACTGTGTGACAGGCATTGTTTTAAAGCCTCCACCTGTTTACATTTATTAACGCTAATGGGCACTCCTCAAGTTTCATGAGCTTACCCTGCTTCATGGATGATAAAAATCCAAGACGCAGAGAGAGTAAGTGAGCGTGCCCTGAATCACACAGCAAATTACCGAGAGAGCTTAGATGCAAGTCCAGGCAGCGGACTCCGGAGCCCGGGCTCCCCAGCTCCCGCCCCACAGCATCCCGCGTCTGCTACAGTGTGGTCTGCTTTCCTCCCCAGCTTAGAGTCCCTATAGTAGTGTCATCCTTACGTTTGTGTTTCTGTAGGTAACCTCTTTGCACAGCTTTCTGTGGATTCAGATTGTGCGGGTGCCTTTAATGTACAGTGTCTCTTCACCCACATTATTCCCGAATAATATCCTCTTTTTCAGTAGAAAAACCGATGCACAATGGCTATGAAATGGCTCTGAGTCTCCCCTGGAGTAGATTTATTTATCCTGTTACAGGGAGAGATAAGTGAGAGACAAGAGCTCTCTGGAAAGGGTTTCTTTTCCCTCCCTCTCTCTCTCTCTCTTTCTTTTTGTCTTTTTTCTTTTCTTTAAGGTATTTCTTTCTCAAAAGACATCCCTCCTCTCTAAATCTAGTTCAGATAACTAATGTCTATCTAATTGAAATCTCCTGTTTTTCATGGTTGAAGTTGATATGCTGGGGAGCTCTTGGTATCCACAGTCCTGTCCGTGTTCAGTGGCATTCGAAAATAAAGCACAACCATTTATAACTCAGTTTTATTAAAACGTCTTTATTATTTTAATCACAGTTATTAAGTAAAACATATTGCTCTATTATGAAAGCTTGTAAATAGCAAAATTTATGTGTATTCGTTGCTGTTCTTTTCTAGGGGGGTATGGGTAGCATTACCTGCATCGCTTGGAAAGGCGATACGTTAGTTCTTGGAGATATGGATGGAAATTTACATTTTTGGGATTTGAAAGGCAGAGTATCCAGGTATGAGCTAAGAATGCAGTCTTGTTATTTGCTTAAAAAAACAAAAATGTAACCTTGATATAGTTCCATTGGAGGCTTGTGATTTGCTAAACAGGATCACTAAACATGACCTATAATTTGGACGCTTGGGTCTCTTGTCACTGAACTTGGGAGGAAGGGCCTTGAGCCAAGCTCTGGATCATTTGTATCTGCAAGTGGCCCCACAGAGGTGTTGGGACATTATGCCAGCTATTGTTAAAGGGCAGACTTTCTGTCAGATGTGGCCCTTGTCCCAGAAAGTAAGGTGGTTCTCCTGTCACCAGACCTTATCAGAAACGGAAATAGAAAGAGATGTTGGGCATAGTTTCTGCTGATGCGAAAACCGCCTCTACTTCATATTGGTGTTTTGGTTTTTGTTTGTCCTCAGAAGAACACCTACACACCGAAGCTGGGTGAGGAAGATTCGTTTTGCCCCTGGTAAAGGAAGCCAGAAGTTAATAGCCATGTACAATGATGGAGCTGAAGTGTGGGATACTAAGGAGGTAGGCTCAGTCCTCGTGTGTGCACTGCAGGTGACGCTGCTGGTCACAGAAACCGCGTTTTTTCCTCCTTCTGATTTGGAAATGAATACTCTAATGGGTTTGTCAAACTTGAAACAATTTGCTTCTTAAAATTTTTATTTTACAGTATTTCTGTTCCAAAGGTGGCAGTGCAACAGATTTTTTTTTTTTTTTTTTTAATGTCATCACTATTGGGACCCTTAAGATGTGGCTTGCCTGTGGGAGACAGCTTGCCGGAGACTGTTCATTTTTAAACTTCCACTGGGCCTTTGCCATGGACACCATCTTCCTTTGATTATGTAATTCAGAATGGTAAACACCTTTCTTTTCTTTCTGAAAGTGACAACCAAATTCACTCTTGAAGGTTCAGATGGTGAGCAGTTTAAGAAGTGGAAGAAATGTGACCTTTCGGATACTGGACGTGGACTGGAGTACGTCAGACAAAGTGATCTTGGCATCGGACGATGGGTGCATCAGAGTCCTCGAGATGTCCATGAAGTCCTCGTGTTTCAGAATGGACGAGCAAGAGCTGACGGGTATGGAGCTCACACGAAAGGAGGCTTTGCAACGGGTCTTTGTTTTGCACAAGGTGCTCGCTCTCTTCTGGGGGCAGAGTTGCTGCTTCTGTTCATTTCAGGCTTGCTTTCTAAGAATCTGAGTTGAAGGAAATATGTTAACAGACTTGAGTGTTTTTACCACAGAGATGCTGGACTTTGTAACGGTAGGTGTCAGTCATTCCCCAATTCCAGTTTGTAAGTACCCTTTTCTGGCCCTTTTCTGAGTGCTTTTTCGGAAGGTCCAAGATTTTACATCCATAAAAATGACTTTCGGAATTTAGGAGGATTTAGCGATACGGCGCTGCTGGCCTTTTAATGATGAGCCTTATATCTTTTGCAAACGTATATCATTGATAAGTCACTTTAGAAAGTGTTCTGAGTCTTATGAATTTTGATGCCCGTGTTATGACTTGTTAAATGGCCAGATTTTTTAAGGTGGTTTTTTTTTTTTTTACTAGAATGAAAACTATTTTAGCACAAATAACCTCTTATGTGACTCTAAGAAAAGAATGAGAAGATTGGCTACATCCATCAGTCGCTTTGAAAGGCAGCTTTTGTCTGATTTAATGCAGTGTCAGTTCTTGCAAGATATTTTAAATAGAGATGTATTCTGACCCCAAGTGGAACAAAGCAGAAAACTTCCTATATTAAGTATTCTCCAAGTATACCTTTGGTGTACACTTTCGGCTGTCTGGTCTGTAAAAAAAATTCTCGAGTCTTGTTTAGTCATTTACTGCACAGAACTGTCAGGTCTGGGAATTGTCTGTACCTTGGTAAAAATCAATCTTTGGCACAGACAGTAAGGGTTTGAAAACCTCCTTACTGTTAGGTTCATGCTTGAGGCATCACCAAATTGCCGCTGATGTTGGCCGGGCTGCAGTAACTTATGTTAGGTAGGTTTGTGTTGTCTCTGCCCCACCCCTGCCACTGTATTTGGGTACCACCACTTCTTACTGTGCAGCTGTAACTGCCAGACGTTGAGCACTGCAGCCCTATATCTGTCCTTAAGACACTGCCAGCTCTGCTGAAATAGCAGGCCCTCCTCCCAGGGAAGGGCTTCGATAGTAATCGTAGACCTAAACTTACTAAGGACATTGAGGGAACTTCAAGGATGATTTTTCTTTCCATTTCGTTACTAGTTCTAGGTAAAGAAGTGTGCAAATATAAATGTTTGAGAAGCTTTTCTTTGACCTTATGCATCTAAAAATCTCCAAAGCCAAGGTAGCTTCTCTTTTAACTGATGACAGAGTTAGAGCCCATCATTAACCCATGCTAGCACCACGCTTGGACATCTGACCTGCAGCCGGATTTTAGATCGCATGTTTCTTTTAGCATTTTTGTAATATTTAAAAAAATAGATTTTTCTATTTAACCTCTAGTGGTTCAGCATTAGCTAGAAACAGAAACATATTTAAATAGTAATAGAGAAATGTCAATAAAATTGTGTCTGCATTTCGCAAATTGAACTTTAAACTCAGAACAACACTCGATACATGTTAAGAATAAAAACTGATGATAATGTAAATATGGAGTTAGGAAAAAGATGTCTGTGTTTACCACCAGATATCTAGCTGATTTGGTCTTGGAAAAACATGACCAAATATTATTATGGGGAATTAGAAATATATATTGGACTTATATGGGATAAAAATAAAATCAATTTAGGTCATACACATTAATATGTCTTATTTAATATATTTTCTTCAATTCTCCTTGATAATAAGTAGAGAATATTATAAAGTTTTGATTCATAAAACAGCATAAAAAATCTTAATATTCTTTTAGCAGGATCTAAAAGAAATCCCAGAGTATGGACTTGTAGTAACATTCTAGTATGATGCAATTTCCACACACTTGAAATAGTATCGCCGTGGTGTCCAACTCTTTGGTCTAACTTCCTGCCCAACTGCTTGAGCAACTGCTGAACACGTTCTTCCCAAGTGAGCTCATGTAGAAAGAAGGTTTCTAAAATCAGGTTTATAGACGAAACTTTTCTCTTCTCTGCCTCAGCTTTCCACAGTCATTTCTAGTAGTTTCTATTTGGGGCCTTTGGAAATGTATCACGACTTGTGAGTGTGGAGAGGTTCAGGGATGCTAAATAACATGCCGTGAACGGAGCAGTCTGGACGAAGAAGAATTGTCCTGCCCAGAATGTCACTAGTGTCCTTTGTCTCCCCTCTTCCCTCCTCATTGAGTCCAGTGAACAAAATCCCCGAAGCAGGGTCCTCTCACTGCGAGCTTGCCTGTTCACCTCGATGTTTGCCACCTCCAAGTGGAGGAGTAATTTCTCTACCACTTTCCTCACTGGCTCTTTACTACCTGATTCTTGCACTGCTGTCCTATAGGCACCTAAAAGCCTGCATGTGTTTCTGGTTCTTACCTCAGAGAGCTACAGCCTGGACCAGGCAGGACGTGGCTAAGGGAATAGCAGTGATGCACACTGCCCTTTCTCTCTAACTGTGTGATTTCCAGAAGTGAGCGAGCTCTGGCAGGGGAGCTTCTCCAGCTGTGAGGTGATCGCCTGCTTTTCATGGCTGATCGTCGCCCTTGAGAAGAAAGATTTAAATTCATTTGAGGGTGAGAGATAATAGAGTTCACTTTTAGCGTGCGTGTGCTCATGGGCATGCTATCAACAGTAGTTTATTTAGAGAAATAACACATATTTGCTTTTGAAAATAAGACATTTTCTTCAGTTTTCTCAGACTTTGTAAATGTCTTACTCTGCAGTGCTGCTTTCTGAGGTTGCTCGTCCCTTTTCATTTGTCCATTGATTAAGGAACTTCCGTGTAGTTTCCATGTTGCCTGGGAACTTTCCTTAAACCACTCGAGTTTACGTTATTAGTTTTTGTTCTGTAACATTTCCTATTTCCATCCATTTTGTGACTTAATGCCAGCAGCTGCTCCTGTCTGTCAGTGAAAGGGACTGACTTGAAAATTTGAGAATCATGAGAATGCCTTCTATTAGGGGTGAATAGAAAGAGTGAACATTCAGTAAACTAATCGCCTTCATCCGTTTCAGTCGTTCTGTAGACAGGTAGGTAAGCCTCGTTCCTACCAGGGGCATTCCTTCCTTTCTTACCTGGGTGTGAAAGAAAAGATAAATTTGACTAAATGGGAAAAAAAAATTTTCTGTAGCAAAAGAAACTAGAAGCAAAGCAAAATACAAGTGTAAACTTGGTGAAAGTATTTGCAGGTCGTTCGCAGATTGTCCACAGGGAGAAGTAAAAGATACTCAGATGGCCCTTCACTGTGTGGAAAGATGCGCAACTTTATTCATAATAAGAAAAATGCAAATTAAAACTACTAAGGAATCATCTCTCACTTATCAGATTAACAAAGATTCAGAAGCTTGGAAATCCTGTGCCAGGCCTTGAGGAAACCCACACTCACACCACACTGGAGGGGTGGGCCCGTGGGAGAGTCCCGCTCCTGACTAAAAGAACCAGGGTGACGGACAGAAATCTAACGATGAGAGTTGAACACACAGTGTAAATGTATATATACGCCTTAATGTTGAAGAATACAGCTGAAACTTACTGGAGTTTGTTAACCAGTGTCCCCATAAAAAAATAAATACATTTTAAAAATAAAAACATGATAAAAATTAAAAGAATCAGGGCTTCTCAAACAGGATAGAGGCAGAGAAGATGCAACATGAGTCTGGGACAATGTGTGGTTCCAGAAATTAAGGAAGGAATTGAAAAACCAATGAGAACCTGGCATAAGGATCAAAAACCAGCTTTGAAGGACTTCAGTCAAATCCAAGGGACTCTGAGCATTGCAAAGATAATTGTGGTATTAACATCAGTGTAGAATGAAAAGTCCATCATTTCATAGTAATGCTCAAGGGGGAATGGGCAAGAAGGAAAAGCTCGTGCTTATAGAAGAAAGCCAGTTGATAAATTCAGGCAGAAAGGTAGAATTATAAATCACCAACTTGTAATTCCTAATGTGATACGGATTCAAGCAAAGATCATAAAGCAGTTGTCAAACCACTGGGTAAGCGGATGTTTGGGGACAGGAAGTTCAGCCTCACAGTATCTCCCCCACATGCTTCCTGCCAGAGGAGAAATGCTGCCCAGGCGAATTCCCCACTGCCTGGACAGGCACGTGCAGCGTCACCAGAAGGAACCAGCCCAGTGCTTCCGATGGGGATGCAGTGGGCTGCACTCAGCCTCCCCTGTGTGGTGCTCTTGCCAGAATAATTAACCTGAGTCCGATGCCCAGAAACACACAAATCAGAAAGTAGGCCATTTTCCAAGACAGCTGACACTTCAAAAACGGAAAGGTCGTGTAAGAGCAAAAGCAGAGTGTGGGGTCTGTCCTAGGGAACCGGAGGGTGGAGACGTGACAGGCCGGTGCGGGCGGGAGCCTTGACTAGACCTTAGGTTTTTGAAAAGAACACCTCTATCGGGATAGTCTGAGACTAACAGAGGATTTTTGGAAATGGACTGAATTTTAAGTAATTTTATTGAATCAACTCTTGGTTGTGAAAATTAGAGGAGTAGTAGAAATATTCTTGACCGCTTTCCAACTTAGAATTGAAAAGTCCATATAAAATATTTATCTATGATCTAATTCGTACTTAATTCCATAGAATGAAGTTTTCTAAAGCAGTGCTGTCCAATAAAAATATAACTTGAGCCACATATATACATTTAAATTTTCCAGTACCCACATCAGAGAGGTAAAACGAGACAGATGAAACTGATTTTAATAAAAATTTTATTGAAGCCAGTATACCCCAAATTTTATTATTTCAACATATAATCAGTATTAAAAATTACTAATGATATTTTACATTTTTTAGTACTTAGTCTCCAAAATCCAGTGTGTATTTTACATTTAGAGCATATCTAATTCAGAGGACAAATTTTCATCAGAAATACTCGATTTAATTTTATGTAATGTACTGAGAAAATTGTCTTGTATGCAAGTTCTTCTAAATATTCTTAAAAATCATCCAAAGACTGAATCAAGTATTAGTTTTTAAAGTTAACTTAAATAAAATTAAATAAGCATTCATTTCCTTCAGTGTACTAGCCATACTCACCGTGCTCAGTAGCCATGTAGGGCTAGCGACTGTTGTGTCGTGCAGCAGATGTGAAGTCTGTATGGTCACTTAACGCAGGCAGCGCCATCCGTGGGTTCGTGTCGTTCTGTGTAGTTGCGTCTGTCCAGGGGCTCCATGGAGGAAGCTCTGTAGGAAGCGGGGGGGTGGGGGGCAGTGAGGCTGAGCGTGTAAAAGCCGGCCGATCCCCAGGAGCTGGGTGTAAGGTCTACAGTCTGACAGGTGGGGTGTTTGGGGTGTCAGATCTCAGCTTCCTGGCTTTAGAGCATCTGAGTCTCCTTTCTGTGCACCGGAACTTGTTGAAAAACAGGTAAATCTTGTTTGTCGTACCCTAAGTAAGGGTTAGGGTACAACTGCTGCCTGTGGCAGATGCTGGGGTCCAGAGCCTTCTAGGAAGGTAGTAGTCATTTTGTTCAGAGGCTACCTTTATAGGTGAGACCTGAGAATGCAGTTGATCAGAGGTGGCCTGATCCCTTTAGCTAGAAACTCAGGGTTAATGGGCCATGTTAGTTTAATAGTCTCAGAAAAGCAAATACATCGAATGGTATAAGGTGATACTAGTAAATATGATTATTGTTAGTATTTCAAAATAATGAGCAATATTCATGTTGTATTGTATCTTTTATTCATATAAGATCATTGTTGTATCCCATACAAACAACAAATCTCTGAAAGGGGAGAATAATATGTTGATTGTGAAGAGAATCTCTCCACTCTTAGCCATTGTGTCTTAAGTAGTGATTACATTGAACGTCCTCTCTCACTTGCCACCGGATTTGTACACTGTTCTCTGCTGACTTCTCTGTAAACTGTCCATAGCTGAAGCTTCACGGTGGTATAAAATGTAATTTAATTTTTTTGTTGTTCAATCTAGAGCCTGTGTGGTGCCCTTACCTCCTTGTCCCAAGGGCCTCCCTGGCCTTGAAAGCTTTCTTGCTACACCAGCCTTGGAATGGACAGTATACTTTGGATATTTCTCATGTGTAAGTTTTTTTCATTTTTATTTTTCTTAATTTCCTTGGGGTTGAAGGACACCCATGAAAATCAGCAGTGATCTGTACCCTAGCATTTAAAAGAATTGAAACCTTAAAACCAAGTCGAGGCAGAGACAGCAGACACACGGGGAATCGCTGGTCTGCCTGTAGTTTCTGCCTCTCTGGGGCCTTGGCAGGGGTGTGAGTGTGGACGCCGTGAGTACGCGTGCTGCTCTCCGGTGGCCGTCTTACATGGAACGTGGCAAAGTGAGTGTGAAGGGGGCTAGTGGAGCCAAGTGTCATTTGAGGCCAGGCCTAATTCTTCTTAAAAGCAGCAAGAATGAGCCTACTTCAAAGGTCTTTTGTGTTTTATAAATCTCAATGCCTGCCTCATTGCAAAACTGTTCACTGAAACCATTTTTAATAGTTATCTATCTGATAAGTATTGCTGAACTTAAACCACATGGAATGCACACAGGTAGGCATGGGGTAGGGGCATAAAAAGAAGCGTGGAGATGTCCGTGCTCCAGGAGGTATGTTCTTGGAGAAGTGAATGTCCCCTTTGCAGAGCAGCGAAGTGAGCAGACACCTTCAGTCATCGTCACTTCCTTATTAACGTGAACCTGCACCCGATGGTTTTTAGAGCCCATTGGTAAATTTTTTGGTTTCTTGAAAGCCAGAGACTTTCTTTACTCATTTCTTTGTTTTGACTTAATCAGATAAAAACAGACATTAAAGATGTTTGGTGGGTTCCTGAGTAGACTGTTGCTTTTTAACCAAGGACTGCAAAGAGGTTGTTTCTCTAGTAACAGGTCTTTGTTTTTTTCTGGCGAAGAAATAAATGGTTTTACGTGAAGAGATAATGAATGCATTCAAAATCTTTTCTGTACAGCAATTATCCAGAAAATAAAGAAATAAAGAATCTTCTTCAAGAACAGTTGAATTCGTTGTCTAAGTAAGTACTCTATGTTTTCTTAGAAGATAAGGCTATGAGAAAGAAAAATACAATAATTTAGGCTTTTAAAAATTAAAGTAAGTTGCATTTTAGGAAACAGCGGCTCGAGGAGAGACCATTTTCTGTCACAGAGGTTTGTGTCCCTTTAGAGTCTTTGTTTCGTAGAAGTGGTTATTTCAGTTACGCTGATGGAGCGAGCCCCTGTCTCCAGCAAGTCCACAAGTGTCTGGTTGCTCTGGTCTCCTGTCTGGGCAGCACGAGGAGCGGTGGTGTGAGGTCCTCACAGCTCAGGCTGCCTCCGCCACACACGCCTGTAAAGCCTCACGTGAGGGGCTTGCGTGTCAGCTTCCCGCCTCCAAAGCGGTCCTCTGTGTCAGGAGCTGTGCGCACAGTTCTAAGAAATCAGTATGTTCCCTAAGCCAAGAGCATTTAAAAGAATGTAAGTCCACAAGGAAAACATAGGTCCACAAAGAGTTCTTTGTAAAACGTAACACATTTTTACAATCTAGAATCTGTCACATGTAATCATAAATATTTAATACATTAGCTAGAATAGATTGTTTTATTGATGTCAAATTTGAAATAATTCCTTTGTTTGTTTTCTCTATTCAAAGGTTAACATTTGTGTTTAAATGGAAAAGAATAGATTTAAAGAATATCTTTCCCGCCCTCCCTGATTTATAAATATGCTTCTGTATTTGGCTATTTTAGAAATACTCAGTTTCTAAAAACACTAGCCTTTTCTCTCTTAAATATTTTATTTTTGAGATATTTTTAAAAATAAGTTCTGAATGCATCTTCTCTAAGGTATGTGCTGTTCCTGATAATTAGGAAAATCATTTTATCAGCAGTGACATTCTCGTTGCGAGAACGTCAGCAAGAATCAGAGCCTCAGAGCCCTGAGGTGGTTGATGGGTGCTTTCTCCAGGCCCCAGTGCACACTGCATACATACCCCATCAGCTTTTGTAATGTCAGGGTCATGGCAAAGTAACTTCCTTTATAAATTCTAAACATACCCTTTGAGTGGAATTTGGAATTTTCCATGTCTAGAGTATATTGACTTAACTTCCTTGCTTTATTGTTTAATTAAAAATCTTTGTCTTGCCTTTGTCTGGATTCCTGTTTGCAGTGACATAAAGAGGCTCTTGCTGGATCCAGAATTCACTCTCCTGCAGAGGTGTCTGCTTGTTTCAAGGTAACGCTGTTTGGAGTATGCGGTGTAAGGGACAGAATTCCAGTTTAACTCGTTTCTCTTGTCACAGATTTTTAGTTAAAACCAGACTCTGAAACTTTAGAAAAATATTTTAGTTCATCCTTTACATAGGACTTAATTAGTTAATTAATTTTGAAAGAAGTAATACAAGTATGAAAAAACATTACATTTTATATGTGAGATCTAGGTCTCTATTGAGAAGACTCCCTCATACAGCTTTTTAAAATATGAGTTAAAATATCCGCTATAAAAGGCATGTCCTTAAATATAGCAATAAGTTATATTTAGAAGCAATGACTTGTACTTCTTCACTGTGCAGTAGAGTTGTCACTTATAAAGAAGACATTTCCCTCCACTCCTTGGAGAATAAATTGCAAGTCATCTCCACCCCTCACGTAGCCAGTTATCCCAGAGGAGCCTCTTCAGTGAGATGCTGTGGTCCAGGCTAAAGGTTTTCTGACAGTAGACGGGATAAATAACACAGAACGGAGAGGCTGGGGTGGAATGTCCCCTGTGCCGTCAGGCTCCTGTTTGTCTGAGCCCCGGGAACCAGGCGGGACAACTTGCTGCTGAGCATCTTGACCCTGCTGGGCACATGACAGCACTGAGCTTCCAGCACTTCGGGCTACTCTGGGAGGCCCCGTGCAGGCCCTGGTCTGCCTGTGAGTGCAGTGGAAACTTCACTTCCCCTCCTCAGGCTTTACGGCGATGAATCGGAGCTGCACTTCTGGACCGTCGCTGCCCACTACCTGCACAGCCTGTCCCCGGAAAAGGTGGCGAGCACTGAGGACACCGGTCCTCGGGGCAGGGTGAACAACCCGCTCGATATATGTTACGACATACTCTGTGAAAATGCCTATTTTCAGGTATTATGTCTCATACGTTAGCCCTTTAAAGCTGTCATCTTGATTACTTACATCTTTGTAAGTATCTCAGACTGGGGGAACTTTGAAACCAACGTAATAGAGATGGGTCCCAGACAGATTTGCATAAAAAAAGGCCTGACTCAGAGCTCAAAAAGGACATAAACAGTTACTGAGTTTTTTAATACACGTTAAAGTTTTATTAAGTCTTTTTTCTTTGCCTAAAAATTTTAACTTACAAGGTTTATTTTAATTCTCTTATTTTATTAATTTCTATAAATAATGTATTTCTTTCACTTGATTTGAATGTGTAAAAATATAGTTTCATAATTTTTTAATCTACAGCATGTTACTGCAGTGCACATAGAGATTGTTCATCCAGCTCTACTCAAGTGCCAGTTTCTATAAGGAGGCAAACTTGCACGCAGAGGGTAGTACATCTCAACATTTTTTTCTTTCCAAATTCTTATTAAACTGTTGGATTTCTGTAAAGTTGATTAAGAAGCATACAAGTCAAAGTAATGTTTATTAAAATGATTTTATTAAGTATAGTAAAAGTTAAATAATTTGTAAGGCTTATAATCCAGGCTTAGTTTTCCCTTTTTTCCCCTACTCTAGAAATTTCAGCTGGAAAGGGTTAATCTGCAGGAAGTGAAACGGTCGACTTACGACCACACGCGGAAATGTACTGACCAGCTGCTTCTCTTGGGTCAAGTATGTCAGTTTTAATAACTCTTTTCATGTTTCATGGAGTTGCTAGTGGATTAATATTTCGGAGTATCACATCTCTCTCTCACACACAGACACAGATACACAGACCCAGACACACACACACGCGCGCGCGCGCACACACACACACACACACACACACACACACGTAGTGTTTCTCTGAATGTTTAAGTGTAAATCTAGGCTTTCTCTCAAAATGAGACCAGCAAATCTTGTAAGAAAGTGAAATATGGTTAACCAGCTTGTAATTTTGGCTTCCGTAATGCCAAATGAGGCCTAACTGTTTATTTTGTTTTGTTTTGTTTTGTTTTTGTGTCTCCGAATTGACTGGTGCAAAGCTAACATAAGCAGTTACTGGAGCACCTACATAAACCAGACTGTGGTTTTTATATTTATCCAGAAGAAGCAGTGAAGTGCTTTTGTTCAGGTTCTGTATACGTAAACAAAGCGTTCATGAGCAATGTTTGAAAATGAGTCTGCTTTTAGCTATAAACTTCAGGGTTGCAAATTATGAAGTGAAAAGGTTATGTTGGAGGAAAATGATCTCATAATTAGAAGAACTGTTTCTTTATTAGACAGACAGAGCTGTGCAGTTGCTATTGGAAACAAGTGCAGATAACCAGCATTATTACTGTGATTCACTGAAAGCCTGTTTGGTCACAACTGTCACCTCATCAGGCCCCTCCCAGAGCACCATTAAGCTGGTGGCAACTAATATGATTGCCAATGGCAAGTTGGCAGGTAAGGCACGTTTATGGGTATATTTGTCAATACTCTGGAAAATCAGGCCCCTTCCCAGCAAAGGATTTGATTAGGGATATTTCTTCCTTTTTTATCTATACTGGAGAAAGGTAAAAGATTATTGCTAGTTCTTTAGAAGATAACCACGTAATTTAATCATCTAAATCATCTAAAGGGGTCACTGTTACTATTTGCCAAGACAATAGTCATAACTTGGACAAATCCGGGAAAACGAAAACGAAGAAAACCAGTGAGTGAGACGTGCTCTCCCTGTGTATTTTCTGGACAGTATCATGCTTCCCATCTGGTTACTTGACTGGTGACATCGTAGAATTCTGTCTTAATGTGTTATTTTAAAATTTAAGTCAGGAGTGTCTCTAGCAGGTATAAAACGCACGGGCTAGATGAAGTCACATGGTGATTTTACCTTTAGTGACTCATCACAGAGCGGCAGTGTCACTTGAGGGGGCTGCTGTCTTGTCTTCTAGAGGGTGTTCAGTTGCTCTGCCTGATAGACAAAGCCGCAGATGCCTGCCGCTACCTGCAGACGTATGGCGAGTGGAACCGGGCAGCGTGGCTTGCGAAGGTAGGTGGTTTGGGTAGGTGCCTAGAGCATCGCAGACGCATTGTTCAGTCTGAAATTTTTCGCCTACAATTTAGAAGCATTTTTTGGCTGCAAACTGCATAACTGTCATCCTATTCTTCACGAATATAAATTACATTTCTTCTTATTGAAAGATGAGTTTGCATTGGTAGCAATCAAGTGAAAGCAACTGCCTCCTCTCCCTGCTGGGACGTGAGCCCAGACGACAGCCCAGAGGTGCCGCCAGGCCCCCCGGCCCTGCCGGCTCGGGGCAGCACCAGGGCAGTGTGCTCATCAAGCACAGCCTGGCTTTTGTTCCATGCGCACAGACCCCACTTCGATCGAATTCCTCTTCTTCTCTCTCACGCATGGTGCGGGACGTCTGTGTTTTTAACGTGGCGTCTTTCGCAGGTCCGTCTGAATTCTGAAGAGTGCGCCGACGTTTTGAAGCGCTGGGTGGACCACCTTTGCTCCCCACACGTCAACCAGAAGTCGAAGGCCCTCCTGGTGCTGCTGAGCCTGGGCTGCTTCTCCAGCGTGGCTGAGACACTCCACAGGTGCGCTGGTCGGGGCGGCCCGTGGTCAGCCTCACCGCGCTCGCCTGCGGCGCCGCCATGGTGCTGGTGCCCAGTGCCTGGAGCGAGGAGACGCGCCCATCCTGGGTTCACTTAAAAACCTAAAGGGAGTGGAATGGTCCATGTTTGTCACCTCCTCGTTCGCTCTAGGGGCTTTGATATCCCCTGCCCACCTACTGGTCAGACCCACAGGCACCTATTTAAAGAATGCAACAGAAGTCTTTAGAGAACTGGAAACAGTTCAGCTTTGAGTAGAGTGACTGAGATGACGCCAGCGAGCAGTGGGAAGGGCGACCAGGAGTGGCAGGTTGGAGAAGTTGTCCCTGAACACCTCTGAGAGCGCTTCCCGTAGCCTGCTGTGACACATCTCAGTTATTTAAAACCAACGGAGGGAGGTTAAGCCAAATGTGGCAGAATATTACTCGTTAAATCCGGACAGTGGTACACGGATACTTGTCCTGTCTGTAGATTTCTGTTCTCAACTCTTTCACATTTTCCAGTGTTAATGAAACAGAGCTTGGGGTTAGGGGCCTAGGAGCACGCCCCTCCCTTCTCAGCCAGGACTGAGAAGGTGCCCGTGTAACTTACAGCACAGTCTCTGCATAGAAAGAAGCCTGTGGCTGGTTCTGCCCCCAGATGCCGTAAACCACAAAGCCTAACTCTTATTTTGTCCTGTTGCACAGCATGAGATACTTCGATCGAGCTGCCTTGTTTGTGGAAGCTTGTCTCAAGTACGGTGCGTTTGAAGTCAATGAGGACACAGATATCCTTTGCCAGACGTGTGTGCTGAGGGGGAAGCGAATGACCTGAGTGGGTTTTAGCATTCCTCTTAGTCATGCGGCCTGGGTGGGAACTACGTTACATCTAGAAAGAGCCACAGGCTGATTCACCAGAGCCGAGGAGGGCGAAATGAGAGGGAAGGAATGGGAAGGAAGGTTGTTGTCGCTGGCCTCAGCTCTGAGATGGACACGGAGACAGGAAGGGCTGTAGGAGGAGGGATGCCACATTTCGTGATATTTTGTTTGAACTTAAAGAGATAAAGGAAATAATTTAGGAAAGATATAGGAGCCTGCTCCTTTCAAATACTACTATTTCAGAACATTGCACTCCATGGAATAAAAGTCTATGTATGTATCAGGAAAATATATACAGGAATAATAAAAGAAAGACTCGCTGTTATCCATAGTGACAATCTAATGTGGAACAAGAAACAGCACTTCAAAGAGATGTGTCCTGTAGGCAAGTCACTGTGGTCCGCCATAACCAGAACACTTTTCCTTCTGGACGTCAGTTGAGTCACATTTTTTTTCTTTGAGAAGAATGGGCTTAAGAACAGGACTGCCGTCCCTTGGGTTGGCAGAGCCCTGCTTGTTCTCACTGCACTTTGTAGTGACTGACTACATTGTGGTTTCATTTCTACGTGTCAGACGCTTGAGCTTTCTGTATATTTTTTACAGAAAATTAAACTCAAGCTCATATATCTAGGCACTAGTAGAGTTGGCTCTCGTTCGAAGGAGCCATTTGGACTCTCAGGACACAGTGGAACAGGGTCCTGTAAAACCCTGGGCCAGGCTGGTAAGCAGAACCTCTCACTGAAGCTGTACCTGCCCCTCCCCACCAAATCCAGCCACTTGGACTTCAGAATGGCAGGGGGGCATGTGCTTGGGTTTCTCTCCTGCCATCTTTCTTTTTCCCAGTCATTAGTTGTGTTTCGGTCGTGGGAGAAGCCAGGAGGGCGTTAGTTGGGTCTTCGGGAGAAGGAGAAGCTTTAGGCTCAGCTGGCACCGCTGATTTGAGCGACGTTACGGGTTGAGACATGGCCTCCCCCAGCCAGGCACAGCCCGCCCCAGGAAGCGGTGCCCGCCCTCACCCCATGCTGCCCCTGGGGACACACTCAGTGTCTCCTGAGCGTCCGGCAGCGCTGGGCCTCGCCTGCAGCGGGAGCCTGGGTGGAGTGTCCCCGTGCCCTTGCTGCCCTCTCTTCCTTAACCGTGGTGTACGGAAGCTCATCTCTGCGATATACGCGGATTATGCCCGAAGCCTGAAGAACCTCGGTTTTAAACAGGGAGCGCTTCTTTTCGCTTCAAAAGCTGGAGCAGCTGGCAGAGATCTACTGAATGAGCTGGAGTCCCCAAAGCAGGAACCAGTTGAAAAGTGACAGGTGTATATGTCGTGTCGGGGAACCTGACCCCGCAGGCGGACAGGGTGGGTTATTGGTCTGGCTCTGGTCAGGGTCACAGCCAGCCTGATGGGGACACCGTCCCTTCCAGGGTCCTTGTGAGCTATTTCACCACGTTGCTGAGGCCCCATGCACACAGCAAACGCTTCAGATTTTGACAGTGTGACATTTTATACTTTTGGAGAGAGAGCTTTAAGAGTCCCTGGAAATAATTTTCATTTTTTGAAACTTAAAATTCAAGTGACTGAACTGCTTTTCTCATTGACTAAAGATGTTTGAAAATCTAGCGAAAGAAGTTTGTCATCCCTATTGTCAGATGTATGCTGTGCCTGTGTGTGTACACATCAAGATGCAGACAGCAGAAGTGTTTAAACAGTGACAACGACTGACCAAAGCATTCCTTCCAAACACGGAACTGTTCATTCCCTCGTTGAAGCAGTTGTTAAACTCTGTGATTTCAGGCTCTTAGAGAAATTTTAAGCTTTATGTTTTATTTCAGTATGTGGGGTGTTTGATACTCTGAATTTTAACTCCTCTGTGCAGCATTGCAGAAACCTCCTTTTGGAATTCTTCGTGCTTTAATTTTCTGTCTTTGTTTTCTTAATGTGAACTCTGACTATTATAAATGAATACTGAGGACATAAATGTCCATCATTTACAGAAATGATCAATAAAGAGGAAATTGCAGCCAGGCTGTGTGTGCTCTGTGGCTGCGCGTGAGGCAGGCGCTGTGCTGGACTCAGTTCTGCCGCCCACCTTCCCAAGTCCAGGCCGCTCGCTGAAACCAGAGGAACTGGCTATGGGGGTCCCCCGGGGTGCGGCATGGAGTAGGACCACACACCGGCACGCTGGGCAGGCCTGCCTCTGCGTCCCAAGGATAGCACGGCTCTGTGTGGCTGAAGGTGAGGCACAGAAGTGACATTGCCATCCATCTTTCCCATCCTAGTGTCCAGGGTGGCGCATATTCTCACCTCCCTCCGCCCCTCACAAGTAGAATCACAGCCTCTACCTCCTTAGATGATCTGAGGTCCACGGAGAGGACGGGCTGTCCAGGAATGCTGGTTCCCAGGCGAGTGCTTTGGCTGAGTGTCTTAGAAGACACCGGGCCCTGTAACTGGCTCAGTTCACCTGCCCTTTCTCTGCCTAGGCAGCTAGCAGCAGAATGTCTAAAGCCCACGGGCGAACACAGCTCTCCTTGTGTTGTGTATTATATAAACGTTTGTCCAGATATAGTTTATTTATTCAACCACCAACTAGCTGAAGGAAGAAAGCATGCTGGCCTTAGTAAGCAGAGAGGAAAAAGGAAAGTTTTTGTTTCAGAGCAGACCATTTTGAAAATTAAGTATGGGCTGAGGCCAGCTAGGTAGTGAGGCGTCTGACCGGGCGAGGGCGAGGGTGAGGGCAGGCACAGCCACTCGGTGGGGGCCTGCCGCGTAGACGGGGAAGAGCCTGACTCATCCTGGCTGGTTAGAAAGCAGCCATTACTCCTCAGGACAAGGCAGAGACCGAATCAGTGTCAAGATTCTGGTGGAAGTCCTGTCCCAAACAGAGCTGGCCCGTCCCTCTCCCAGGTGACCCGGTGGGCTCAACGCTGAAACTGCCGCTTCCCCTCTGGTGAGCGGGGCAGGCAGGAGCCGACAGGTACGCGCCACTCACAGTCAGCCTTGCGAACCCGGCTCGTCTTTCCATGGAGCGTCTGTAAGAGCATCGTGTGATGGACGCGTTAGCGAAGGGGCTCCCCGGGGTAGGACGAGCAGCCGGAATTGGGAAGGAGAGTGACAGTGACCCCGGGACAGAGGGCATTGCCCGTGTCAGCCCTGACCGCCCGGGCAGAGGGGGAAGACCTGGGTGGGGGCTTCTGCAGGAGGAAGGCCCCGTGCCCGTCGGTCCCCCCGGCCGGTCCCGGCGCCTTGTCGGGCCCCCTGGCCGGTCTCAGCAGAGCCGTTCCTCGCCGCTCACCGTCCCTTTCGCTGCTCTGCCAGCTGTGCCAGGCTTTCGCTCTTCCCATTGCTTCGAAGGTGGCGGCAGGACTGTGTTCTTTTAAAACACATCAGAGCAGCATCCACGGCCTCAGGTCTCCCACGAGTGCACCTGATCTGGAACTGTCACCAGAACAGACCGTGATCGGAAAACAAATCCTCTCCCAGCTCTGTCTTGCCCGGACGTTTCGTCTTTGCACAGGTGCGTACATTGTGGAAGGGAGGAGGGAGGGACGAGGGCCTAAGACACAAAAGAGTTTTGAAGGCTAATTCTGGGGGAGAAATGACTCCGTTTTCTGAAAAACGACCTGTTGGACAACAAACTTTAGTTCTACAGGTTAAGTTTACTCCTCAATGGTTTTCTAGAACGCATATCAATTGGGAATTTAATTGAACAACAGGTCTTTGCTTAAGTTGCTAATCTTTGCCAAGAGTAGCGCAAGGAAAATATACCTTGTCCCATTAAGCAGCTAGAAAGCTCTTAGAGGACAGAATTCTGGCAAGACCAGCGCCAGTTAATTCGACCTTTGCATGGTTCAGGGGCGGCTGGAGCCCCACTCTGGACGTCAGAACAACCCAGCTGGGCCTGGGGTTTCGCTCTTTGCCTCTTCGAACCTCCTATGCCCTGGTTCTCAATGCCAGTGCCCAAGATGTAGGACAAAGGGGAAAGCGTGGAGCATGTGACCGGGTCCCTGCAATCCAGCTGCCTGACCTCGGGCAAGTTGTCACCTGAGCGTCATGTGAAAATGGCGATGACATTGTGTACCTCCCAGGGGGTTGAGAGATAACAGATGTCAGATGCAAGGGCTTGTCCACCCAGGGGACGCCCCAGTCCTAAGTTGTTTCAGGAGTGTGTTCGATCTGTCGCCCGCAGTGCTCGTTGGGAGATGGATGAGATCGGCAGCCTTTATTCATGGCGGCCCTGGTCGCGTGGCACAGGCGAGCAGGAGCTGGGGCTGGAACAGGGGGACGGAGGGAGTAAAGTAAGAAGGTCGACTCCTCCTCACACTGCTCTAAGTCACCTACTCTGTCCTCGTAGAAAACTTGTTTTGAGCAGAAAGAACTAGATCTGGAGCCAGGTGGGTCGCCTTGTCCCTCCTCGAGGCATCTCCAGAAACACGCTCAGTCTGCTTCCGGCCATCCCTGAAAATCTCCCCCGTACGCAGCAAGTCCCCCCTGAGACTCAGATCGCCTTTGTTGCCTCCCCATCCCCCCCACCAAGGTCCAGGTATTGACTGGGCTGCCACTTTCTTCCAGGGACTCTGCATGCCTGCGATAGGCCCTTGGCACACAGGAGACCAGGACAGTCAGGCTGGTGTGCTGGGTTGAGGCGGCAGGGTGGAGATAGAGGGAAAGGCAGCGGACAGGCGCTGGGACGTGAAAGAGGCTGCGATCTCCCCGGCGGTGGGGACCCTGCCTGCGCCCGTGCGTGTGTGACGGGGCGGGGGTGGGGGGGCGTGCTGGGCACGAGGGGGCAGAGGTAGAGAAGCCTCCAGAGAAACTGGCCCCTTGACTTGCATTTGCCCCCCAGGCCCATTCCTCCCCTCCTCTCTTCCCCCTCCCCAATCTCAGCAACTTGGCACATGGCCTCCTAGCTGTGAACTAGACCTTGCGGAAGCCACTCAAGACCATTAAAACATTCAATGGGGAAGCGAGTCCCAGCCAACACAAAGCGGCCTGAGCTGGCTGCCCAGGTCCCAGGAAGGGGCGAAGGCCAAGCTGTAAGTGAAGACCCAGCTCCGATCCGAAGACGCAGGGAGGGAGCTGCTTGCTTCTGCCCCTGCAGAACCGGTGGCAGGGATGCGAACCTCCCCGTGTGACATGAGTCTGAGCCTGCCAAGCAAATGCCACTTTCTCCCTTTGATCATCGTGCTACCAGAGAGGGGTCCCCTCTCGGCACGTTGTCCAGGCTCCTGATATCTCAGAGAGTTGAGCAAGGCACCAAAATACAGCAGAAAAGGATAGTTTTATTAGAAGGGAAAGTAGGGCCACAGGACACTCCAGAGAGCACGAGCTCAAAGGCTCAAGGGCTCACAGGCCCAGTAACAGTCTTTGGGGTTTTCATCTCTAGTTGCTGTGGGCGGTCACTTTTCTTGGAGGAGTGGGCTTTCTTGATTGACAGCTAAGATGGACAAGACCAAGTGACTCATCATTTGCTTTCTGTGCATGTTGGTTCCCAGAATTCAATCTGTTGTGATGATATTAATGAACTTCCGGGCATATGCATATTATAATGATGGTAATGAGGCTCAGGTGAGTTGAAGGTCGTTGGGGTCTTCATTGCACAGTTGTGAGTGACCGGCTAAAACTAGTACTCAATTTTCCACCTGTTTCCTTATATGAGTTACTTTTAGCTCCCAAATGCCTTCTGGCTTGCTTAATTGTGGGTGGACTAGGGCAGACCCTTTCTACAATAGGCTGACCTCAGTGTCTTTGCAGGGGGACCTGAAACCCCCAATCTAACTTTCCTGCCTCACCCTTTTCTAAGAGCCACGGACCCCTTTTTATGAGTATGCATGTTGAGGGGCAGGAGTCTCTTCTTCTGTATCTGCTTCCTGCTGAGGAGGGTCCTTGTTCCTGCCAGGGGGCCTCATGGAGCTTTTTCCCTCTCTGCCTTAGTTGGGACAGGGTCTTGGGTACCCCACTGAAATGTCTCCTCTGTCCCCAAGCAAGGAAAAAGATATAAACTTGTTACTTGAATCATGTATCTTAGTTCTGTTTCTATCATTAATTTTGCCATCAATCAGGTAAAAGAAAACAGGCTTGGTTAATATATTTTGTAAAAGGAAAAAAAAAGAGAAAAAAAAATGGATTAAAGGTCCTCTCCCTTCTCAGACACAAAGGGCCCTGTTTTGGCCTAAAGCCAGTCCCCCCTGATAATGGGGCAAGGAGAATGCTGAGCTTCAGTGATTCTTATCCAGAGGACCTGAGTCACCAGTTTCAAGGTAATTATCAAAGTTTGAGGGAGAGGGTTGTCCTCCAAAGAAAGGAGGAAAGAAAAGGATATAACTAGGTTTATTAAAAAGATGAAGAATTTTGCAAATGATGGCCTTATCAATCACACTGGTCCCTAGGTGAGAGTCCGTAGGCCTTACACTGTAAGCAGTAGAGGTGACTCGATGTTAATAGGATAGTAGGAATGTGAGTGGGAGTGCGGTGTTTGAGGTGAGAGGCTCGGGGCTTTCACACAATAATAGTGAGTTTTCAGGGCTGCGTGGGCAGCCCGGCCCCTGAGCTCCTGGACCTTCAGACAGGCCATGATTGAACCCAACTGGTCCCAGAAAAGAGAAGCCTCCCACAGCCTGAATCAGGGCACGCACGCCCGCCTGTGCCAAGGGCGAAGACACGGGAACGCCTGCTGGGAACTGCTGGTGGGACTGATGACTCGTGTAGGGGGTCGATGGTGTCCCCCCCCCCCACCCCACACACACACACAGTTCATGTCCATCTGCACCCTTACTTTGGAATTAGGTTTTTAGTAGATGCGATTAGTAAAGACCTCGAGATGAACTCATCAGTCAGATGACTTGCGTTTTCATAAGAAGAAAGAGGACACAGGGAGAAGACAGCCATGTGAAGACAGAGCAGAGATCTGAGTGATACAGCTACAGGACAAGCAACGCCCAGGACTGCCGGAAGATGCCGGAAGCTAGGAGAGGGCAAGGAAGGATTCTCCCTATAGCCTTCAGGCAAAAGATGGCCAACACTTTGATTGCCAGCATCTGGCCTCTAGGACTGAGAGTAAATTTCTACTGTTTTAGGCCAGCAAGTGTGTGGACATTTGCTACAACAACCCTAAGGAACGAATACACCTCTAATGACCAAAAACCAGGACCAGAGCCCCTCGGAGCCAGCACGTTGTGGGGCTGACACATTCTTTCTCACCCAAAGCAACAAGAATCCCTACTCGACCGTCGCCACCCTCTGCTGGGTGAGGGCGGCTGGCAGGAGGCCCTTAGCTTAACGTTTGTTTTCCTCAGAATATGCTTTCTCTGGGAAGGACCCACTTTCTAAAAAGCTTTCAGTTGTACCTCTGGATGTAGGAATTTCTTTTTTAGCTAGCTTTACATAACTAGGCTCCCTGCCTTCTGTTTCCAGCACCCTGTTTGCGGCAGCCCTCACAACGCTTGGCCAGCGTGTCTGCCTCCCGCTGCTGGTGGGAGACATCCTAAACCCACAGCCTAGAACGTCCTGTTTGGGAGTCAGGGCCATCCGGACCCACCACTGTGGCTTGGGGAGGAACACTGTGTTTCTAGTTTTCCAGGCTTCTGGAGCCAAGAGTCCTTTTTGCCAACACGTTTTTATTTTTTTTTTTTGCCAATCTCTGTTCCTTGGAACTGTAATGTCCTATGAAATATCAGTAAGAATTGTTTAATGCATTATAGTCACATGAGTTCGGGAACTCCAAAACGAATACAATTGAAAATATCTATATTTATTTTTGCTGCAGACCTTCTCAGGGCCTTTACTATATGTCAGATACGAATTGTGCTTCTTCAAGCAAAGGACCTAACAGTCAGGATTCCCAAACTATTTTGCTCACAGGTTCTGTGTTCTGCCTGCTCCTGGCTGATGGTTCTGTCTGAATCTTCAGTAATGACGATGTCTCCTCCTCCCTTTTCTCCTGCCAGGGCCTTCTTTTCCAAGTTTAAAAATAAAACCACTCTGCCCCTCCAGTTTTCCCCATAAATCAGTGTAACTGTACTGTCCGCGTCCCAGCCCAGAACCCTTCCCGGCCTCTTCCGCCAGGCTGGAGCTCACTGTGGAATGGCAGACGAGACCCTCCACCGTCCAGCCCTAGGCCACCACCCGGCTCAGCATCTGCCATGTGCATGATGCCAACAGCCCGAAACACTGTGGTTTCTGAACATGGGACACCGCCATGGCTTCATTCCTGTTGTCTGGATCCCCTTTCTTACCTCACATGCCTGGAGAGCGTCTGCTTGTCCTTGGGACTGAGCTCTGTCCCTGATCTCACACCTCCCCCTCCACCCCAGATTAGGTGCCCACCTCTGAGCCCCACACCCCCTATCACTGTGCATGGGAGTGTGACGTGCGTCAGCCCGCCGCCTCCACCAGGCCACAAACCCTGGGAAGGCAGGACAGGTGTCGCCCACCTCAGCATCTTCTGACAGTGCCAGGCGCCTCCCGGTCCCCATGTACCTGGCTCTTCTGATGAGTCAGGGTCCGGGACATTTACAGGCCGTGCTTTCACGCGAGGGCGAGGGGCGTGCGATGACAAGCCCCCTGGCGTCTGTGCACCGCTGGGTCTCGTGCCCTTTGCTCCTCGCCTTAGCATCCGCTGTGTCTGATACTGGCACGAGTACATCGTCTTCTCCCGGTGCTTGTGTGGCTTGTGTAGTCTTCTGTGTCCTTACGTATAAGGGATGCCCCATCTAAGTTCTGTGTAGTGGGGATTTGTTTTTATTCACTCATTCTTTTGGAGTCTTAGACCATTTACATACAACGGTGTCACTCAGTGTGGCTCAGTTGAAATCCACTATTTTTTATTATTTGCTTTCATTTTTCCCGCCTTTTCTTATGTTCTTTTTTCCCTCCT